>VVHJ01002206.1:2374-22277 GCA_015107715.1 Tylochromis polylepis | reverse complement strand
CGCGTCCACACTATCATTTTCAATCATTTCCGAAGAGTTGTTCATCCACACTGAAAACGCTTACGTTCCTGTACCGAGCATGCGTGAAACGTAAGACGATTCGACCTGCGTCATTTCCGTCTGCTGTTTATTTACTTATTTACTTTACATTCCGTCTTCTTTGAAGAAAAGCTATCTGGAGCATGTACACACTGATATTAATCTTTAATAGGGCTGTCAAAATTGAGAGCAAACAAAACAACTGCTGTACAATGCCGTCCGCCATCTTAGTTGAATTGGTCACATGACTGCATCACATGACTAAAATGCGTCATCGTTTCCAAAAGCCTCCGTTTTTGCCGTCCACACTGCCACGCAAAAACGGCGTTTTCCAAAATCTCCACTTTTGCCGGAGTTTCTCGAAAGAATCGTTTTCAGAGGCGACATCTCCGTTTGTGTGTAAATGAAAGGCGCAAACGAAGGGGAAAGTATACGTTTTTAAGGGAAAACGTAGATGTGTAAACAGGGCCTAATTTCGCCTTTACACTGATACGTTTTCTTGTCTTTCATACCATCAGTTTGGTAAATGTCCATAACTTTTAAGCTTGTTACCTACAACAAGGAGGTCGTGTTTTTGGTAGCGTTTGCATGTGTGTTATACCGTCAGTAAATTCTGCCTGTGAATGAATTCTGGTAAAATTTTGTGGAAGTGTAGAGTGGGGTCAAGATAACAATCTATTAAAATCTGGGGTACATCCACTAAAGTCATTTTTACAAAACGCCTTATAATCTAGAAGCTTTGAATCTAAGTGTGGTGTGCATTGTCAACATATAGAAAGTACAATATAAAGATTTAAAATATCATGTCACATTTGACCTCTCACCTCTCCTTCAAGGTCAATAGATTGATCTGAGGGTCAGATTGATAATAATGCTATATTGAACTATTTATTAAAACTATCTTTCTTACTGCCATTGTTTGTATTGACAACATACAGACATTTAGGGAATGATATATGGGGATTCTAAATATCACTCTATTTTATTGTGACTTTGTTATGTACACTACTGTAACAGGTTATAACTGTTTAAAGAAATAACAATTTGAATACATGTCAAATGTTTCTGAATGAGTTGAAAAAAAATAAATAAACATGTAATCAAAAATCTTTCACTCAAAATTTATTACTGAGCAATTAAACATTAAAATGAATGCTACACATGTAGTATAAGCCACATTGATGAAAATCATTATACACAGAAGTATGTCAAATATATTAAAACGGATTTCAACGGGACAAATAACAACGCCTGCACTTTTTTTTTACTGCACTACAAATGCCTTAAAGTATGTTTTAAAAAGAAAAAAAACTAAATGAATATATGCAAAATACAAATCAAAGTAAATTTGTACTCTATGAGTGCTTCTGGTTTAGTTTTTGTGTTGTTGGTTTTGTTTTGTTTTTTGCTTTCCAATTCCAAACTAGTCCTGATTCTTTCACCAACCAAAAGGCACAAAGCACGCCAGTTTTAAATCTGGCACCTTCCCCTTTCAAAGTGGTGTGCTTGTGAAGCGCTTCAAGCATTCCAGGTTTTTTGCCACATATGGATCGCTCTCTGGAAGTCTCTTTCTGATATCTGCAATCTTACCATGGACCTCGAATTTGTGCTGAGAGCAAACATCAACTTCTTTGACAAACTGACCCAACATTCATGTCAAGGATCATTACTAGTGGTGAAAGCTGTGTCACTGGCTTTTACCCAGAGACCCAAGAGCAAGCTTTAGTGTCCAAGCCCGAAGAAGAAATCATCATCAGGTCAAGAATACCAAGAGTGTGTCTCCTGTTTTTTTTTTGTTTTTTTTAACAATCACAATGAATTCATTCCTTGGGGTCAGCCTGTCTGTGCGAAGCTCCACTATAAGGTCCTGCAGTGCCTGAGCGAGAGCATTTGGCTCAAACACCCATGCTGAGCATACCAGCCTGCCATCTTGCTCCAGGTTCCAGTACAATTTAAAAGACAGGAGTTTCTTGGCTACGATGTTCATAAAGGAGCCCTGAGGCCACTGCAGTCAAATTTAAATGTGATTTTAAATTATGGAAACAATTCGTCAAGAAGATACCCAGTCAACCTGTCGCTTAATCTGAGCACTCTTTTTACTTTTAGGTCCAAAACATCCATCTATCCAAACAATGTAGGTTAAAGGCAAAAGCATTCCAATTTCACTACAACATTAACTTTATGGGACCCAAACTGCAGTGTCATGTGTCACGTGTGCCTGTCATCATCTACTCTATTCTTTCCCTAATCTAATTCAAATAATCAAACAATTATACTTAGAATATTTCAGAGGAATTTCAGCTTTAAGAAAATCTTCAGTTTCCAGATTCATGGATGAAAAATGGCAAAGCTTTATTGTCTACTTTAAAACCATTCATATATTACTCATTATCATCATCAACACTCTTCTTCAACATACTTCTTAATTAGTAGTTTGTTCCTAAGATGGCCATTATTTTTCTTGGTAGCATATGTTTGTTTATCCATGCATAGTCTCTCAAAATCCAAAATCACACCTAAGAACTGCACACTGAAGTCTCGACACAGATAGTAGCTAACCAGTGAGGAGATACACTATGGGGGTGACTGACTACTGCATCTTGATTTAAAACATTATTCAGTGGAACAGTGGGGATTAAAGGACCACCAGCAGTGTGATCTATTTTGGCTTCTGAACAGAAATGTGTTCTCTGGGTGGTTCTCTGCTTGCTTACACACATGGGAGTCTTTGTCAATGTTAATTGGCCGGCATACCGACCAGCGAAGTGGAACCCAGCTTCCTGAACACATTACGCCTTGTTTGCCACTGAGTAAATCCAAATGGTACTGTTCCTCAGACACTGTAAAAGCCACTGGCAGCCCTGACAGATCTGACAGGGCAGTTTAACCTGTGATTTTGCACCTACTTGCGGCGCACTGGTCAGGGGGTAGTCGTCAGCTTGCTGATTGTGGGTTGTAGAGAGAAATCATCAACCAGCTCATCCTCTCCTGCACTAATAGCCAAATCTCAATTCCTTGACACTCAATTCATCTCAATTTATTGTACTGTTTCCATGGAGAAACTATTAGCACATTAGCTGTGTGCCGGTTCTAACCATCACAAATCACAGAAAGGAATCAGTCCCGTTCTCAACTATTCGACGGCACCCTGCGTATTTGTCGGAAGCTGCTGGGTGGTATTGGCAAGAAATGCCCCCATTTAATGTGTAGTGATTCTTTCGGTGGCATTTTGCCTCCTCCTGTTGTCTCGCCTCTCTTATTAACATGCACTTAAATTCCCTTTGTTCTCTCAAGTGCTCATTAAAGAATTCAGTGTCTTCTGATGTCTATAGTTTTACATAATTAGAACCCAAGAGGGTTCCACATGTGCACTAAAGTTCTCCATTTGTTTTACTCTGCATTAGAGGAGCAATTTGTTTAATTTCTCTGGAGTTTAACCTTGCTGACTGTGATGGAAAAGCACCTGCAAATCTTGCATTCAGTCAGATCACCAGTGACAAAATGGTGCTTGTGAGTGCTGTCTTCCTTCTGTGATATTATCCATACTTGTAGCACTCATTTACATATTCATCAACATATGATATATATTTTATTACAGATGTGTAATGTCATTGCCTTAAAGGCGCTAAAGAACGAGTTACTGATCTTTGTATATACGTAGCTATTTTATAATTATGATACGTGCATGTTTGTTATTGTTAAATCAAAAATGCATTTAATCCATAACATGCTGTCATTGTATCTGTGTGGTATAATATGGTGATTTCAAATTTTATCATAACAAACAGGAGAACCTTTAGCTAAGCATTAAGAATGGAAAACACAGCAAACCTTGTTCTGACCAAATCGACTAATAACTATTTTTTTTTCTTTTCAGGTATGAAATCTTTTGGTGTTGATTGCATAATTAAAACTGGAAGCTGTTAACATTTCTGTTTCTCATGGGCACAGTTGGTAATTTGAAAAACCAAAGGTTAGGACCATTGTGAAGTGTTCTTGGAACGGTTGTCCTGAAAAAATTAAAATGTGCAGCACACTGAAAACACTTTAAAAATCTGTATAGAGATAACATCATTATTTAGTATTCTGATACATGTTCAGTGTGAGGATCCTCTAGATACAAAGAGCTCATCTATAACTGGATTTGACATGGATGATTTTTCTTTTCTTTCTTTTTCTTCTTTTGCTGTGATTCTGTAATTAAAATAAATAAATAGAAACGTACCCAGGTAGCTGCAATAGAAGACAATAGAACAACCACAGTACAGTGCAGTGGTCATTAGTGAGTAACTACCAACTAATTTAATGTGTATTTTTCTAATAGCAGTAGAATCTGTGAGGCAAATTAGTGTTGGGAGGTTGGGGTCATGGTGGTGCTGGGATCATGAAACTTCCTGCCATGTGGGGAATGATGTAAAAAGTTTGAGAACCACTGATCTAAGCTAAACTGTGGCAGTAACTGACTCCAGGTAGATATTTCACATAAAGACACATGAACTATAGAAGCCTTTGTTTATTCATTAATAAACAACATAATATAAAATTGTTTCTTAAACTTTATAAATTATAATAGTCCTGTTTTAGCTGAGTAAAATCATTTCTGTAGCTTTGTTTTGCATCATTGCAATAGAAAAGCTCCACCGCTCATGTGAGCAAAGACACATTTACATTTCAGGTCTCCAAAAACTCAATTACAAAACATAAAACTCACTTGAGCAAATAACGTGATAAAAAAAAAGAAAAGAAAAGCAGAGCAAAAATAACAAGGATGTGATATGATGATGTGAAATGTGGTAAATACAAATTATTACCTAAATTAAACCTAACAATAGAAACATTTTTAAAAAGAAAACATTCACACTGGACTTGACAGACTTGAATAAAGCGAGTGAAAATAGGCAGATCTTTAGTTAAAACTGTCAATTGTTGGAGAGGTCTTCATGTGGGCTGGCAGTCTATTCCAAAGCCTGGAGGCGGTAAGAGCAAAGGCCCAGTCACCTTTAGATTTTAGACAAGAGTGACAAGGGCATGGAGTGAAAGTGTTGGCAGGATGACCTTAGTAATCTAAAGGTAAAATGTAAGAAGAAATACATTTTAAAAATAATTCTACATTTTACAGATAACCAGCACAACTGAGCTAAAAACAGCTATGACCTATTGTCTTATTGAACCAAATGTCGTTTTCTTTGTCTTTTCTTCAGTTAGAAATCAAGCAGCTGAGTTTTGTCCCGATCGCAGTCGAGAAAGAGTGGAAAGGGACAATCCCACATACAGCTGAGAGGTATTAAAGGCATGGATAACTGTCATTACTTTAATTTAGTGAGGGTTCTCAGTTGGTAAAAGCTGCCCGTCACAACACTACTGATTAAACTGTGACAAGTGAAGCAACTATTCATAAAAACACCAAGATTTTTAACTACGGTTAGAACATATGCGAATACAGTAACGAGTGCCTTTGTTAGGATAGTCATACAGCTCTGGAGGCAAATAAAATAACTTCTGTTTTGCTCTTGTTCAGATAAAGTATTTCTTTTTTTTTTTTACATCTATGATCTGAAATCATGCAAATTGTCAGAGTATCTACACAGAATAGTCACTGCCAGGTGTGGCAGAGGTAGGTAAAACTGAGTGTCACCAGGATACCAGTAATAGTGAATTGGGAACAAATTTCATGCACCTCATGTTTTAAAAGAAGGTCATAGTTGATGGTGTCAAACACTGCGCTGAGCTCGGGAGTGATAGAATGGCACGGGAACCAGAATCAGCATATAAAAGGATAAAGATAAAATCATTATAAATCTTTAAGAGTGCTGTGCCTGCTTCTAGAATTAGACTGACATTTGTTGAATATGTTAAAAATATTTAAATAAGAGGAGACGTGACGAGAGGAGATAACTTTTTCTTAAATCTTAGTAAGGAAATGCAACTGGGGGAATGAGCCGGTAGTTCTTGAGGACATCAGGTTTTTATTTCTTTTGGAGTGGCTGTACAACAGTATAGTTAAAAAGGAAGGAATGACTCGATTTGCTAAGCACTCATTAATTATAGTCAGAATAATGGGGGATACTGTACCAAAGACTTCACCAAAGAGGTGTGGTGGTATAATGTCTAAATGACTGTGGGTGAGCTTCATGTGTGAAATCAAATAAGACAGCCGGGTGGATGAAGCTGGGTGAAAGTGATGGAGCTCACTGACTGAACTGTGTGTGTCTCGGAGAGTTCTTAAACTGGCAGTGAGATGTTGGATCTAATGGTGTCACTTTTGTCATTGAAGAAATCCAAAAACTCCAACCTGCGTGTCTGCTGAGCTCCCAGCTTCTCCTCATAGCACGTCTGCGGTGAGTTTGAACACAGTACGTACATCGTGAAGGAGCCATTCATTGCTTCAGCCAATATTGAAGACTTTCCCCTCGGTAAACTCTAAGCCAGGAGGAGAAAAGTGTGGTTTGCCTGCTTCTTTCCTCTCCTCTCTTCTCTTCTCCATCCTGCAGGACGAATGAAAAGAAAACATTTGGCTTTGTTTGCCATCCTACCTCCGGAGCCAACATGACGAACAGGGACACGGAATTTATTCAAAGCCATGCCCCCCTCAGCATCTTTTTAGCATATTTTTGATTTGTCATAATTTTTTTTATTGAAGATTCAAAAACCAATAGACCTTTCATGCGCCTTCCTTGTCTTACAGCTGTGCCACGGTAAGGGTGAGCAGTACAGTACATATATGTCTGTGTGTTTATGTCCTGTCACGCATATGTGCAGACAGTTTGACTGTAGTTCGTGCATGTCGCGGAGGTCTGGACCACTGAGATTGTGAGGTAGGGAGGGCATTGATGCCGCGTTCCAAAGTGAGTGGCCCGCCGAGGAAAACAATAAAGCACGAATGACAGGAACAGATGGCCTTCTTTATTGTCCCCTGAAATGCAAACACTGAATATCTTTGCTTGGTGGGTGGCATCATTATATATTTATTTTCTCCCTCCTGTCCCTCTCGCCGCTAATAGCACAAGTGGCTGGCACCCACCCACATTTAAGACTAAAAGGCCTGATAGAGGGTTGGAGCCAGATGCTTATTATTGGTTGCTTGAGATTTAATGGGCAGTGACATAGAACAAAGATGACAAGGGGTGGCACAAATGTCCGAGCAGTTGGATACGTGTGCACAACAGACAGGGCATTCATATGCAAAACACGCAACAGTACAGCATCACAGAATGAACACTACGTCTCTGTCTGAAATAACTCACTACTTACTACCTAGTGCAATGTACCATTTACTCTATGAGAAATAATGGGGACTGCCTCATGTCAAAATTCTTAATGTACTAGTCACCATAGAGTAAGCTAATTATGGTGGTTGAGATGTAGGGATTATGAATGAGGGAGGGACAGCAAAAATATCTGTGTCTTCAAAATAACACTGGACTTTTGAAAAATATGACTTTAACTCACCACCTAATGTGTGTTAGAAGCCTCTACAGTGCTTAAAAAACTTATATGTTATGGATCTAAGTTTCTATAGAATCCAATAGTAATCTGCAACACAAAAATCTGCTAAATGACATATCTAACAAAGTTAAGACTACACTAGTTGTGGTTTTAGTCTGTTGTCTTTTTTAGCATCTGGTAAAAAAAAAAAAAATTCAGTCATTGCAGTTAATGAAAAATTATAAACCATGCGCATAAACAATGCCGTTCCTCTGCATATGTAAAAACATTATCTTTCATGGTGAAAATGAGGGACTCTTTCTTGTCCTTGCAAAGCATATTGCTAAGAAAAAAAAAGGAAAAAAAAGAATGCCTTAGCAAACTAGCTTACTAAGCCCAGAGGATGTGCAGGATAACACTCCCTTGCAGACACACACACACACACAACTGTGGACACCATAAAGGAACAGTTGTTCATATACTATTTTCAAATCCCTGTTGAGTCTGCTTGGAGGATACTGTAGCCCTTGTAGTGTAGTGTCAGATTGGATGGTGTGAGCCAGCCTTTTTCCTTTTTATTATTCTTCCAGGATAGTTAAAAGTCTCAGTGAAAATTTATTTTTTTCACTGTTAAATGGCGTGCCCACCCCTCAAGTTTTATGTTGGGCATTTAGAAAAACTAGTCCTTACTGGGACCCTACAGTACAATTTTACATACAAACAAACATCATAAACCACAATGATAAATGTTTGGAAATAACTTGATAAAGGTTAAGAACAGATTATTTTTAAAAGGTCAGTGACTTAACGCAAAGACATATTTTGTTTTTCAGTCATGGGCAGGTTTAGAGTAAACAGTGTCATAATCCTCCATTTAAGTAAAGTCAGTTCAGTCCAAATGATACTGTAATATGAAAACAATTAAAGGCAGCTTTGATTTGGATTATGGGGATTACAAGTTTAAGCTCTTCATTACAGAGTCCTTAGCAAAGATAACTTCATTTCACTGCAGTAATCCAAAAGGGGAATCCAGAATGTGAGGATTTTTCTAGTCGTGTTATGTTAAAAATACAACATATACCCATGTTTCCAGGACTAATCTCAAATGTAAATAAAAACAGAATGCAGTGATTTGTAAATAAATTAAAGCCAATGTTTAATTCATTTCAATCTCAATGCAATTTCACTACTGAAGAAAAAACGCAGAATGTTGAAACTGAGAAAACAGGTTTTCGTTGAAAACTATATGCTCGTCTTTGATTTGATATTAGCAACATATTTGAAAAAAGTTGGGAAATGTTTACCACGGTATTGTATCACCTCTTCTTCTTCTACACTCTGTAACTGAGGAAAATAGCTGCTGTAGTGTTGAAAGTAGAATATTTTCCCATTCTTGCTTTATACAGTGGAGGAAAATTTGATCCCCTGCTAAATTTGTTTGCTCACTTCCAAAGAAATGAACGCTCCCTAATTTTTAATTTAATAGTTTAATTTTATTGGAGAGAGACAGAACAGAAAAAATACATTATATAGATAATAATAATTTTTAAAAAAACATAAGTTATATATTGATTTGCATGAAATAATGAAATAAGTATTTGATCCTCTATACCCATGCAGTGCAAAGATTACATCAATGAATCAATAAATTACAGATACTCCACATCTCAACTTGTTATGTATTTAGAGCACACCCATCCACAAAATCAATTTCTTCTATTCCAACTTCTCCATAAAACCTCCACCAAACCTGGTGACCAACTATAAGAAATGTCTTACAGCTGTGCATGCCAACAAGGATTCCTCCACCAAGTGCCAAGTACAGTTTCAAACTTTTATGTAATGCGGGGTTTATTTTATGGATTTTTGGTTCATATTCTCTCTCTCTCTTGCTTCATAAAAGTGAAACTACCATATAAATTAGAGACTGTTCGGTTTTTTTGGAAGTGAGCAAATTTACAAAGTGAGCAGAGGATCAAATAATTATTACTGGCTTTTGAACTGTGCACTGGTAATAAGGTGATCTTTATTCTCCTCAGCCAGGGATGGGTTCTGTGATTTGTCAAATGTATTTCAAATTCTCAAATTTTCATTTGAAATAACTTTTCAGTTCAATTTTAAAGGAGCTACTGCCCAGAGAAGATGACACCAAATCTGGATTTTGTTTACCAAAACTGTTTTTTGAAATTTCCACTACAGAATCTTTTTTTTTTTTCCAGCCTTTTTTTTCCAGCCTTTTTTTTTCAGCGCTTTGCGATCTGAAGGACTGAAGATCACAGTGAATCTATACTGGGTTTTTTTTGGTCTTCTTCTCTGTACACAGAGATTTCTCCATATTCTGTTTTTAAAAGATATTATGTACGATCAGTTGCATAATCTCCATAATATTGCAAAGTTATACCGATATTTGCAAACCGTATTTTCTTGCATGTGGTATTTCATAATGTGAAAATTTCCCCAGTGAGAGAAAAAGATCGGTGCTTCCTCCAGTCCTTACGTCAGCATGCCCTTGGTCATGATGCCGGACACAACCCCAGTGCATCCATTGCATTGTGAGTGTGCATGTGATAGCCAGAAAACTCTTAAAAGTACACATTAAAGCACTGCACTGTATCAGTGTATGCTCTCAGTTAGAGGGTTAGGGTGCTTTGTACTGTAAGTACTAGTGCATTTTATCCTTTGCCAGTCATTACTTCTGAAAGACTCAGCCTCTTTTTTAACCTAAACATTTTAGCAATTCTAATTAGCTGTGAGATGTTCCGCCAAAAAACCCCAAATTTTAAAGTTTCAACATTTGATATTTTTGATCACATTTTATTGATTTTATTCACATTTTGAACTGTGTCCCAGCTTTGGGGCTGCAAAACACACTCTGTCTTCACAACGATTTGTGATAAGCGTTATTAATTATGGGCTGAGAAAAGTAATACAATAAACAATAAAGTGATTAAATCCAAAAGGAACCTTTACAAATACCTACTATTTACACAATGACACAAAAAATGTTTACAAGAACCATAAACAACTACTCGTGTATGTTTGAACACCTTCCATTATATTACTTAAAAGTGTTTTGTATTTTGTTTTTATTTATGATCAAGCAAAATATGAAAAATCAATAGAAAATGTATACAACTGCTGATGATGATATAAAGAAAAACGGACATTCCCTTTAGATACACTCCTGTCCTTATTTAGCTCAGGCTAAACCTTTACCGTGGATCGCTGCTTTCTTGCTTTGCAAGAAAGTTGCAGAAAACATGGAATTACTGTAAACTGGATCTGGCCTCACCTACTGCAGTTTTTCACTAGGTAAAAAATGCCATGCACTTTTGCATTATGAAATAGAGGAATGTTCAACTTAACTAAAATGTACATGTTTTTACATTCATTACTGTCTACCTCAGTTATGAAATTAGATGCACAACCACTGAAAGTCGATGTGATGTGCTCTGTACTCATACAGTACTATTTCTCTCATGTATGATTCAACATTAAAGGCAGACCTCAAGGTGACTATGTTCTTGTAACGTGTTAATGTTAATAAGGTTTTAAAAAAAGACAAATACTCTACTGAAGCTTTATGTTTACACTGCATTTTGTTTGATTATTTCTTCTTTACCCTTTACTCATTCCTCTGCCTCCTAATGTTGCTCATCTGTTTAATACCACTGCCTTGCTCCTTTCTGTGTATTTTTCTTTCCTCCTCTGTCTTTTATCTTTTGCCAGCCCTCCCTCTCTTATCTAGCTTGCTGTCCCGTTACCTCTGTTTCCTATCTCTCATTTTTGTCCCTCCCACTCTTTTTACACCTTCCTCTCTAACAGTAACATAGAGGTGGCCGCCCTGGTTTCTGCTGGGTTCATTGCTCCTCTCCCTGATAATTCCCCTGTATTAACTGGCTGGAGTTATTACCCGTTATATGAGATGTCTATGTCGAGAGCGCTTTATGAGATCCTGGTCCCTGTGGATAAGATGATGGAGTTGGTGAGTGCTGTCATCCCCCAGCCGTATAATGGCATCAGTTGGGAAATACACAATGCCATGGATTATTGATAGAGCCATATCTGCACTTCTGCTGACAAATTCTTGGCCTGGGTTGAAGGGGCACATAATCCTGAAGAATATCTCTGCTAATATGGCCGCCTCCATACAGTCACACCTCTGCTCTCTTTGGAGTACTTTGGTTTCTCTCCTCCCATGTGACAAATGATCAAGCATTCCCAGTGAGTCGAATGAGAGGCTGAAGATTTATTCCAACAATAGGCTCTCCTACACCGTCTTACATAGAAATAAGTATTATCCCACTGCTGTTGCCGCTACTCCAGTCCCCCCACCACCACCACCCCATAAAAGATTGAATTTTATGACAAAAAGAAGAACGAAAGTATGCGAACGAGAAGGGCGTGCAGACCTTGAAGGTGAGTCATGTAAAAAGCGCTTTTGGTTCTCACAGGTAAATCTCAGCATATGGCAAAAACATGAAGGTAACACAACAACGTGGCGAAGCAAAGATGCATCCTCTCATTAGAAGTTCACCACCCATTCAGACAAGTAGCTAAGAAAGAAGGTAAACAATCCTGCACTCCCTATAAATAGGGTGTAGTAATTCTCCCAGCTCTCATTACGTGCCTCCTCCCTCACTATTCCTCAATCTGTCTGATGCGCTGTGGTGGGATTCGAGCTCAGCTGCGTTTAGTCGGCGTGAAGACCACAGGCTGGATTCTCAGTTATGGCCTTGATTTTTTTTTTTTTATCCCAGATGCAAGCATTGCTCTCAGAAGTGTGCGTGGGGAGGGTGGGTGAGGGAGGGAGCAAGAAACAATACCTGATCAAACGCAACACTTAACAAAGCTACCCCGGGGATGCTATGAATCTAATAAAAGAAGTCCCCTTCTATGGTTTTAGGATGTATCAGAGGCTGTGATGTTTACACAGGCGCACAAGTCTTCCAATGCCTCCTCACCAAACCGGTCACAACATATTTGCTTATTTGTTTCAGAAATTATATGCAAATGACCGGACAAGCATCTTCTTGTGAATTGCTCTTCATGGCTCATCTCGAGACTCAAGCCTCAGTAGCCATGTTGCTTTTCAGAGGAATATGAAATTACTATCACATTGAGGGAAATCAAAGTCTTGTTCTGCTGCAGTCCTCTGGGCAGCATTGTGCAGTATTGCTTTGGAAACGGGCCTAATTGGTATGTGTGGGCCAAACTCACCCCACTGCCTGAAACTAGCTGGCTTCATGTTCACAACAATTGAATTTGGAATCGGTGCCCTAGATTGTTTGTGTTTTGCAGTTAGGGTGTGTGCATGTTCCATCAAGAGTGCAAAGCTAAGCCCAGTCTCTCCTGTGTCTATCATATTAGAATGTATGACTCTTGTAATTGCTTGATGTCTATTGTAGCCAATAGCGTTACCCTTATATTTTTAAAAGTGGTGGGTGGATGTGGTCTCCTAAAGAAAATGGAGGAATTTGAGCTGAACAATTAGTGGCAGCTTCCATCTGACAGACCATATTTCTGCCTTTTAGCTCAGTGTATGGCCTGGCAGCACACCAGAATACAGAGAAAAAAGGAACATTAAGTCACCTATAATTTGCTTTCAGACAGTCAGAATGTGAAACAGACACATGACAGCTTAGTGATTCATCTAGTCCATGCACCATGTCTGCTTCCTGAACGATGATTGGCTCTGGCACGGGGCTTGACTCCACTATACAACCACAGCGTTCAGGTTCCTGAGTCAAAACCTGCAATGTTGTCTCCTTTAATATGTTTTTTTTTTTTAACTACTGTTGATGAAATAGCTCATTTTGAATTATGGAGAAAGGGAGGTTTCTTCTTTGCCTGTGTTTGCATTCTGTGGTCTCAACACAACCTTGCTGCGAGTGGGGGGGGGGGCATGCTGAATGAAAGCTCCCCTGTCTGCCTCTCACATCTCATCTGAGGCTGTAAATGCACAATGTGTAAATAATTTGGGAAACATATTAACTCTCATTCTGTTGTTCAGCAAAACCTTAAGCGCTGCTGGTAGTGTGCACTGTGCTCACCTCCAACATGGAGGTTTGCCGAATTAGCTTGCGCCAGTAAATTTCTTCCTCCCAAACGCACCACGGTGCAATATAGGGAGACGGAGAATGTGATTACAAACAGTAAGTTATTGCCTCGGGCACAATTAAAACTTTGCAGACGAGCATTCCTGATTGCAAACTGAATCAGGTATGGTGTTGGTGGGGCACGTTGCTTGTTAATTGGTTAATTACGGAGCAGGAAGGCTTGCTGTACCAGTATTAACTGGAAAACCTGCTCTACATTTTCTGTCAGTCCCACATGTAAGCCAGACACTGGGGCAGCCCCTCAACTAAAAATATGCTCATCAGCAATTTGAAGCTGTGTGGGCTGTCTCTCATCATGATGGAGGAGCTTTCACAAATGGGCCATTTGCTGCTCGCGCGCCACAGTGCTGTTCTTCAAAACATACAAAGACGTATTTGTTGCTGAAGAATCACTGATCCGTTTTTTTTATTCAGAAAAAATAAATGCATTCATCTGTGTAATTAACCAGAAGAATAGTTGAGTCGTGTTGAGTTGTTTTTGTAGTAATTTTGAATAAAATGAAATTTCTCCAAAGCTCCTTAGAAATTACTGGAGGTGGGTTTTTTTTGTTTTTTTGTTTTGTTATGAAGCTGTTCTCTGCAAGATAACGAATATATCTGGTTAACCATGGACTGGCCTGAGGACTGTGAAGTGCACAGCACCAATGACTTCACACCATGACTTGCAGGTGTATTGCTTCATGCAACATGTTTCCGACAAAGTCTGGAAAAAACAGCCCAAGGCATGGATTCGCCACAAGGACAGTCCATGCACCCGCACACATTCGCAGACACGCATGCAGACATGCACACCTCATATCTCTGAGGAAATGTTAGGATTTCTTACTCAATGCCCTCACTGCCACAAATCCTACAGGTCTTACTCAGAGCCAGTGCTCACTGTTGCTTGAGTAAATCAGAAGTGTTTTCTGACTGCAACTGCATTTGGCTTTGATTAAAGCAATGCCATAGGCTAAAAGCTGTCCACATCCCTTTATGAGCATGCTTTTCTGACCTTTCTGTTCAGCAACTCTTCTTAGGACTGAGGACTTGACACAACATGACATGTTGCCAGGTCAGTAAACATGGTGTTGCTGGCAACAGCAGCAAGTAGAAAACACACTGGCGATTTGATGTACACTTTGATTTTTGGGGTATTTTGGTGGAAATAATGCAGGAGGTTTTTTTTATTATATATAAAACAGGTCATTGCCAATCAGGAATTAAAACCTTGCTAAACATGGTCTGGTTGCTGATTGCTGTGCTGATTTTATACATATATATATATATATATATATATATATATATATATATGCACACAAACACACACACACATATATATGGAAAACACATGGCGCCAAATGCTTTTATTTTATAATTTTACAAATATTTTGTTGCTAATAGCTTGGATTCCTGGCTCATGGCTTTTTTATTCATGCACCTGCTCACAAATTAAAATACCAGTATAATTAATCAGTTTTTAACCCTGTGAAAGCATGTCAGACATGTCAACACACTCTCCACTTCAGATTTGTAGAATATTTTTACATAATGAAGCAAAATTATGTTGTCTTTTGTATTAAAAAACAGAGTTAGGAATAGACATAATAATTAAGCATTTTATATTTTTGTTTATTTTATATGTTTTCCATTTATTTATGCAAAGATGTGAGCAGTGCATTAACTTGCAGCTACCTGAACTAATGTGCTATCCTTGTATTTAATTATGAGTCTTTAGGCAAGTATTTGAATTCAACACCAGCATTATTTAAAGTTTTTAATGACAAGTTCTGGGGCCCCAAGCTAAATATATACAAGATATCTTTTCTTTATCTGGCAGCATTTAGGAAAAGGGGTCAACTCAATAAGCCAATCCAAGGTTTCCCAGTTTAGCTATGAATGAGTTCACATGAAGAAGGTGGCACTGGCAGCATATGACCAGTCAGAAAGATGGATCAGTGTACTGAAAGCAGGGCGGCTGATTTTACAATGGAAGATAAACTATAATATTTGAAAAATATGAAGAAGTTAAACACATAATACGGGCTGAAAGCAGCACGCTGGCTCCAGACAAAGAAGCAGAGTGTGTATGAGAGGAAACGTATAGTATTTAAAGTGTCATATGGACGTGTGTCTGCTTTAAGCACTCCAGTCAGTAGACTGGAAAGGCACAAGTATATTAATAAAGTCTAGCCTGTTTGAAACCAAGAAGGAAAGACATAAAAGTAATACAGCTGTATCATTATACATGGGAGAATTTAATGATAATGGCATAAACGAATTATATTGAAGATGTGCGTGAGAGAATTTTAGCCAAATTTTTTAAGCTGTATCCTGGTGGTCTGAGAGCACATAAAGAATAAATGATTTGGACATAGGCTTATGATGCTTGCAAATTTGAAATAGCCGAGGGTCAGAGTTTAGAAGTGCTTAAAAAACTGTGGGCCCTCTTACTATCTGCAAACCAAGATCTGAGGGATATTCTACGATATGAAAAATTATTTTCTGGAGATCTGATTTGTGAGTTAATGAAGATTTCATACATGTCTTAAACATAACCTGTTCGTGCAATTATTTGTAAAACTTTGCCAGTCTGTCGGAGAGTGATTCCAGTCAGTCTGAGTTGTGCCACGACAGGCAACTTACAGTATTGCCTCTGGGCAACCAACTTGCCAAAAAAAATAATTTCTTTAAATCACTGCAGTCACTGGGAAAGCACCAAGTTTTCTATCCTATGTTTTATTGTAGTGTGACTGAGCAGCTGTTGAGCTAATGTTAGCTACATATATAGCATTTATTTTCTTTTGAAGACACACATTTGTTAATTTAATCAAATAATTTGTTTCAGCACAGTTAAGATTGGTTTATAAACAGAAGAAAAAAGAATTATGAATCTGGAGCTTCCTTTGTTTTTTTAGAGTTTTATAGCAAACTACAGCTCATTGTTTAGCTCCCTAAGCTCTGAGCTGTCACAGACAGAAAAAGTTAGCGACCGGCTGTGAACACGATGGCTAATTTGACAGTTAAATAGCAAGTTACGGATTACAGTTAAAGAGAATGAGAATTCATTTTCAAATGAATGATATTTATATGTTTCATAACCTAATAGTGGGATGAAAACGCAACTGTTCTCTAACAAGTTTCATCAGCTCAAAAGGTGATAATTTTTCAATTAGTGCTGGCCAAAAAGCCAAAACCAAAACAAACATAAAAAAGAAAAATCTTTTCTACTGCTATTACTGCTATTTTTCCTGGCTTTGATACAAGTCAGGGCTGAGCAGTAGACTCAGTGCTTGTTAGTCTATTCGCTCATTAGCATGTCAGTATTACTGCTGATGCCTGATGATGGTTCTTATTAGATTAAACCATTCTTTAATTTAGGGGTTTTAGTTCAGTTTTGTGTAACTTTCCTGATACAGCAGCATGTCAGAGAGGTCTAGCTAGAGAATTATGTTTACCATAAGCATCTGCAGCCTCTGTGCATGTAAATAAGTAATTACTGACCTTTTAATAGGGCCTTTTATTTTAATAAGATGATGTCAAATAATAAATTCTCTCTTTTTCCAGTTGCGAGTCAGAATCATGTTTCATCCTCTCTTTAACACAGGCATATACTCCTCACTGTCTCATTTCTGCTACATTAGAAGTAAACAAATTAGCATAGCATCTGTGTGCATAGTTGTAGTTTACTTTCTGCCTGTAATATTAGATTAGTGATACATTTAAGGTTAATGGACGATGACGACAGAGATTTAGCAGCCAGTGAATAGATAGGCTAGTAAAAGTTATACTTAAATGTGGATGGAGGATTGCGTTGCAGATTTATGTTAGAGGGCAAAGACTGATGTGCTGTCTGGTATCCACATGTTTTTGGCAAATGTTGGTTTCATAAGTGATACTGGAACTGGATACCATAACCCCCGAAAACCCTCCAGTCTCGCTGTCTCACTCACTCCTCTGTTCAGTTGGAATTATTATTTCCACATTTCTTTTCTCTCTCTTTTTTTTTGTTTTCTTGTGTTATTGCTGAAGAGTCATGCATTAGCTTAGAAACCTTAGTGTGATAATGTCTTTGCCAATCGGTCTGCAATCTGGCACCATCACTCACTGGCCCACCTAGTTCAGGGTTGCACAGGTACGCCAAGGTACCCACCACCCACACATTTCTCTTATCCATCGCCAACTCAGCTTGGATGAAATGTAACTGCTGTTATTTCACTAATACAGGCCTGGAGGTATTGGTGGGAAGGTAAAAAAATAGGTACAAAGCTGCTTTCTGTAATGAGGCAAGAACACGCTTGAAGTGGAAATGGAAATCATGCTAAGAAGTTGCAAAATACAGTGTTGTTTGATGCATGGATTTTCTGAGTTTGGGAACCACAGTTACTGTTTTTAAGTGGCAGAACCATTCTCTGCTTGTTGAGAGCAAAAGTGACCCCTTACAAATGTATAACATGTCTTTACCCAAGTACAAAATGGGTTTAGCACAGACATTTGGGTTTAAAAGGATGTCAGATGAATAAGTGTATCATTTAACAATAGGCTGTGACTGGAGTTGGGGGAGTACTGGTTGGGGTCTCCAGGTTTTAAGCATTCAAATACCCTCCTTTGCACAAATTATAAACCCTGTACAATTACACCCTTGTACACAGTTTTGTTTTCTGATTCACTCTCCCCCTCACGCACTCTTAATCACCATGCTACCACTGCCACAACAACAAAATCTTAAGCTTGAAATCATACAACCCACACAGAGCGCTATCATCATCAGATAAAAGCATTGGATGATGTGAAGTAATTTATTGTGGCACTTGCTCATACTGGCACAGAGGGTTACATCATTGGCAGTACGAACTGGTGCCTCGCAGCTAATATCCTGTAGATTGATAGGATATTTTCTCCATGTCTGTCTCTGCCTTTTCTGGCTTCCCTTAACAATGCCAAGAGGGTATAGACTGTTGAGATTTGTGCACAGAACAAATCATGCTGTTGTTCTAGTATTGTTTGACAAACATCCAAGAACTCGGGGTAAATTGACTCAGACTTGCATATCATTCAGAGGTTTTGGAGA
This sequence comes from Tylochromis polylepis, assembly GCA_015107715.1. Lineage (NCBI taxonomy): Eukaryota > Metazoa > Chordata > Actinopteri > Cichliformes > Cichlidae > Tylochromis > Tylochromis polylepis. The sequence goes on along the minus strand of VVHJ01002206.1, from coordinate 3,644 downwards.
CTAAATTGAAAGTGCCAGGGGTGAAGTTGAGGCAGAGGGCGACACGAATGGGCAAACTGATTTAAAAAATGCTGGACAGACAGATGGTGTGGCGAAGTAAAAATGCAGGGGGGAAAAAGACAACAAAAAGGTAATAGGCTTGAGAAGGGCCACATCAGAAAGAAGGGATGGCAGAGAATCCCCCTGGTGAAAAGTTGTTGTGCACCAGTGTTTTTAGATCCCTCATCCAGAAAACATCTTCAATTATAGCAGGAATAGCAACAAACGGTAGTCTCCAAATGTTGCAAACTGTCATTATGCAGAGCTGCCTCTTTATCACTTGGCTGAAGTCAGAGTCCAAGCCCCTGGTTGAGGTTAAAAAGTTATGCAAAACAGGATAAAGGAAAAATAGTCCTAATGATTACACAGCAAAGTTTATTAATCCATTTAATAGGATGTTGTAGCAACCCTGGGACTTTACAAGCTACAAAAGATAAAGGGAAAGATGAATCTAAGTTACGTCTACAGAGGCGCCACAATATACGAAAGCTTTCATATTATCATGTTTACACACCATTCTACTTCAACACCAATTAATCATTATTTACTATTAATCTCTGGCTTTCTTCCATAGTGTGTCTTTGTCCTGTCTTCCTCCCATTCCCCCAACCAGTAACAGCAGATGGCTGCTCCTCCATGAGCCTGGTTCTTCTGGAGGTTTCGTCCTGGTAAAAAGGAGTGTTTCCTTCCCGGTGCTTTCTCACAGGGGGTCACTTGATTGTTAGTGTTTTCTCTGCATTATTGTAGGGTCTTTACCTTCCAATTTAGACTGCCTTGAGGCTGCTGCTGTGATTTGCTGCTATATAAATAAAACTGAATTTAATCTTCTTGAGTAGTAGTGATTAAAGAACAGCGAGCCACTGTATACAGAGCCAGCTGTTCTGTAAAAGTGGCTGGCAGTTGTGGCGTTCATCAGAACTTTGCCTTGTGCAAAACTCTGATATGAAGCTGGATATGTGTAAGTGTAACAAATTAGAAGTTAAACAATGAAATTTTGTGTTCTTTCCATTGTCAGTCCTTTTCAAATCACTCCTAAACTTTTAACCCAGATTTTCACCTTTCATTTCTCATGCGCCCCCATAACAACATGGCCTCCTAGCTTTACAAGCCAGTGACAATTTTGTCTGCTGTACATTGAAACTGGATAAGTAAGATTTGCTATATTAAAAACGTGCATAATCGCGACCCCTTAGTGCTTTAGTTATGTAATTTATTTTTTTGAAGTACCTTT
>VVHJ01002205.1:0-13446 GCA_015107715.1 Tylochromis polylepis | reverse complement strand
ATTCATTAAGTGATATTTGAAATCCCCACAGTACTTTTAGTGGCTGAAATGTCGGCTCAGTGTCATACCATTATACTAAGACTGAAATTGACTACTGGACAGTTTTAAATTATGCTCACAGAGGCTCTCAAAAAATGGAACCAAAACTGTCCACAGCAAATTGCGACCCAAGGTACACGCACAATAACACCACTACCTAATGACACTAATTGATGAAACCACAATGTTCTGAATGTGCCCATAGTTGGCTGCGTCTCTTTTCTGACATGATGTGCTTACAATGCATTTTCCAAAAAAATCAATTCATAAATGTGGCACATCACTCATGAAGAAAAAGATAGGTAGATAATTAACGAGATTGCCTGTAAACATAATGCGGGCAGTGATTACATTTCACCTAAATGTAATTAGGTTATGTGTCTGTACCACAATTTCATTGTATAGGAACATAATTTATAGCTGACAGAGTTACACCTGGTATTAAAATGTGCTCCAATTATCTTGATTGTGGCTGCAAATTGATCTAGGCTCACCATGTAAATAAGTTGTGCAGAGCTTGTTGACATGGCATGGTAAAGAGAAGCCATGTGGTTGTATGGGTTCTATTTGGGTCTTTTTAAAGTGTATTATTGTGTGATTTACTCTGTGATTTATATTCAATCCCTTACATGCAGTTCTCAGAAACTCTGAGTGAGGAAACACTGGGATACAGTGAGATACAGAAATGCAGCACCTCCATTTGTTGCTCAGTTCCAACATTAAAATAAAAACAATAGCAATAGCAACAGCCAATAGCAATAATAATAATTGTACTAATAAAATAAGAACAATCATATACATGTTAAATACAAGTCAAACGTAATTTTTAAAGGGAAAGAAAAAAATGATAAAAAAATATTAACATGATATCCATGCTGCTCATTCTGTTCTGAGGCCCAGGAAAACTCTGTCCCTGCAGTTGGCTGCTGCAACTTCTGTCCACCCTGTTTTTTGACCAATCTGGTTCCAGCACTTTGAATCATTTTGTTGTGGAGGTGGGAAGTGTACAACTCAAGTAACACTTCTTTCTCTGTACTGTATTTTACGTATTTCTGTTTTGATTTTATTACTTAAAAAAGTAAGAAACGTGCCATCATCGGAGATTACAACAACTACTACTACTGTTCCTTATAATAATAATAATAATAAAACTAAACATCCCCCCCCCTTTTTTCACTAGAATGCCACTTCCCTGTTTTTTAAAGGTTAGAGAAAATTCTTTTCAATGAGAGAAAAAAACAATTTTGGTTGTTAAATGTAAGCGTTCCAACCCACCTTTACAGGTAGAAAACAGAAAAATGTGTTGTTTTGGGTTTTTTTGCCTTGCAAACCTCATTTGTTTTACTCTTGTGTTTTTTCATATGTTTGTAAAGTAGTTAGATCCGTCTTTTTCCTACCTAATACCATGACCAAAAGTGAAAATGTAAAAAACAAGAGAAAGAAAAAAACAAAAAAAAAGAATGAAATTCTAAAAATAAAGAGCATATTGATTTGGCTACTGGGCGGCAGTCCTCTTTTGACTCAAATCAAAACCTGGTCTTTTTATTTTCTTAAAAGCATATCCTTTTAATATAGCTAGGGTGTCACGGGAACCTGTCCTTGCTGACAGCATGTGAAAAGCTGGGTCTACTGTGGACTAATCACCAGATTCAAAAACAAAATATAAAGCTTTCTGCACTTTTCTTAAATCTGTTTTCAGTCTTTCTTTTTTATGATAATAGTTGGGGCATTAATGTAAAAGTCTAAATCTAAAAAGAGACCATTGTTAGCACATGTATGCTTATTCAAAAGTTGTCCCGATTTGACCTTTGCTAGCATGAGAAAAAGCATTGATGAGCTGTGGAGTTGTCAAGAGACACCAGGACACATACTGTCAGGCATTAATCTTGTATAATGCTCTAAGTAATATTACAGAGAAGCTGTGGAGGATGACCCTATGGGAAACACAAATATACACACTTGTGAATTTGCACATTCACAGAAATCTGAATGTTTAGTGTGAATAATTGGTGTAAGCAGATAAAGAAAAGCAATTTTCAGTGAGTTGATTTATAGACATCAGGCAGGAAACAAGAAAATGAATTAACCGAGGACCATCTTGCGATAAGATCATAGCAGCTGCAACACCAATCAGCACATTGAGGTTCAGATGCATGAGTATTTGGGAATCAATCAACACTATTACCAAAGTGCACAGATACACACACACACACGCGCGCACACACACACACACACAAGCGCAAATCAATATCAGCTATTCTATCACAGCTGGTAACAATCTGGGATTCACACTTCATCCAGAAACACGTGATATCATAAACAAACTGAAAGGTCAGTCTTGTATATTAGTCACACTGTGTAGTTCATCTTCATAAGTGGATTAATGTTCATACTTTTACACCGAGTAAGACAGAGAGTGACCAAGTTAGCACAGGGAAAAGTCGTCTGTCTTTTCAGTAACTAACTGATTTTTTTGGAACAGTGCTTTTCATAAATAGTAACTCTCTATGGCTTTAAAGTTTGAAGAATTGGAATAAAAGCAAATCCCATACATCATTTTTGTTAGAAATCTTTCATTTATTATTGGTTTTTTGTTTTCTGACACTTTTTCTCCCTTCTCTTCTTGTAGAAGGCTGGATGGAAAGGATGTCGTTTAGTATTGAGTGAGTGCTTCTCAAACTGTCTCTGAGAAGGCCACATGAACTATTAGCTCAAATATATAATTATACAAATGTTATTTTCATGCCCATGCTGGGGAAAATGTCTAAGTAATTAGTTTATATTTGAATGGATTGCCAGTCATGTTACATGACTGGCAATCATTTTGGGCTTCCAGCCAAACGAGTCCTTAGTGGTTACTCATTTCATACCAGCAAAAATCAAGTGGGACATTGTCAGTTTCTGCAGTTAAGAAAACCAGATTAGAGGACTTTCCTCACTGAATTATTATAAAGCATTTAGTGCACCTTGGCAGCGTGCATAGTGTGTTGAAAGGATATAAAATGAGCTGAATCAGTTGGTAATGACTCATTCTTCCATCAATACAGCTCCTGATTTATTTTAATACAAATATTCAAGATGAACTGTGTCTGTGTTCTTTAAGGATGCATATTATGCTCATTTCCTGATGGTTTTTTACCAGGAACTATGCAAAAGTTGCTTTGCAAGATTGACAGTTAAAAAATATCTCGTGCTGTTTCTTAGACAGCCCCTGGGTTAAGCTACAGTTGAACCTGAAAATCAAGATTTAGATTTAGGTTTCGTAAGACAGCTCTCATTAATGTCACACTTCCCCTTGAGTGCCCAACTTCCGGAAACCCGCAGAGGGATAATACCCACAAATTCATCCTTTTTGTTAACGTTTTGAAAGGACCCTTTAACCTTCTAAGTAACATAATGCCTCGTTCTCAAAAAAACGTGAGCAAGCTCATGTACAGCTGTCCAAACATGATAAAGAACCACAGATGACTTTTTCAAGTTTTTGTTTGGGATAAAAAAAAAAAAAGTTTTAACTTCTGCATTATTCCTAGATAGAGAAAGTATGTCTCTATGAGCCCAAAAAGTTGATTCTGTGCAGATGAGCAGAATCAACTTTTTAGGATTTCCTTACCCGGATGATTGAGCATGCATCAAGATGTCTCTATGACCTTGGTAATGTGTTTTTCAAAACAACGTTTAGACTCACAGATCAGAACACAATTCTAAATGTTGGAGGACATCATCTTATCAATCAGGATTTTAGGTACCCACTAAAAGGATCTCAGATTTGGAATCACTGACCTGTAGGACATTTTGTGACATCAGCATTTAACTTCAGAGAGAAAAGCCACAAGATTTGAGATTGCCCAGCAGAACATATTTTTTCACTGTATTACCCGCATAACAATGGAAAGTAACACAGCATTTATAGATAATCTTATCCAATGGAACCGTATAGATAGAGAATAAGAATCGACCACTGTGGAACACTTCATGAGAGAGAGGGGATGAGGATGAGATTAGTCTGATAAGTAGGGCAAAAGTGGGAAAGAGCAGTGTTCTTGATGCTACCATGGCGTTCAAGGTAGTTTATAAAGATGTAATGGCAAGATGTATGAAATGGAAAAGAGTCAGGATAGAACAGAATCAACTACAAGCTATAAATCATTTTCATTTGTTTTAAAGTTAAAACTTCCTAAAACGGATTGAGAATTTGTCGATAATTTCAGCAGTATTTAGAAATATTATACATTTTTATTGACAGTGTGCGTCATCAAATTTAAGCACATAGTCTGTGTTTTCAGTTTGTGTTTTTATACAGTTGGATACAGTTACATCTGTTTTTATTTATTTATTTATTTATTTATTTTAATCACTGACTGTCCAGGTGTTAGGAACTCTTCAAAGACAACACAGTGTGACAGGGCATTGAAATGGCAATAGGCTGTTTTTGTAGTTCAACCCCACTAAGTGTTAATCCGATACACCTGTGTGCTAGCTGTTGGAAAATCCAGCTATGGTTGACTGGCCTGCACAGCCAAACAAACATTAAGCTGTGTTAAGGTGGTGCTGGAGGTGTCTGTTTTTTTATTTTATTTTGTTTTCTTTGTTTTTTTTTTCTATGAACCAAGTGATTGTGTGTGTATGTGCACGTTCTTTTTATTCACCGTAGTTCCATGTGTAAATTGTGTGCATAAAACCGTATGTGTAAATTGTTGCTATTCTCTGGCTTATGAGTCACTGGCTGGCAGTTTGCAAAATGCCATGCGGAGAGCAATAAACAAGCAACATTAAGAGAGACAGGTAGAGCAGTTGATAGGTACAGGTTGCGAACTCTGCTTTCATAGGATCTGGTAGTAGGATGACTCAACCTGCCGCTGCTTTAAGAAAGATTTTGATCTTACTTTTCAATTTAAATATAAGATTTTAAGCCAGTCTGTACTTGTTAGACTTATTCTCCTGCATGTCCCTAAAGTTTACAATGAACAGACTTTTTGTATAACAGCCTTATTAGTAGCAACCAAGCCAATGCTGACGTTTGGCTTTATGCAGAATTTGAACTTCGTGCTCATAGGGGGAAGACCACTGCTTAATCCACTGTGCTACATGTTGCTTCCAGTGCAGACTTTTTTCATTCTTCATATTGCTTTATACTACTCACCTAACCCTCCTTAGATTTTTAGGTGTTTTAAAAAAAGAAAGCCCATGATACAATATACTGTAAGGTTGGTATGGCTGGTGTCTTTCTCTTGTCTAAAAACATGTTGCGTCCACAAACTTTCAGAATCTCAAGACTGGAGAGAGCCGTCCTATGAATTGAGATTATTGGCTTAGCAAGCTATGTTGAGTTTAGAGTCAAAGGTTTTCTGTGTTCTACTGATGCTTTCAATTACAACATGTTTTAAGGAGAATCTAGATTCTCCTCTGGAGGATCTGAAGAATACCTATTAAATCAATAAAATTAATATCACTTTTCAGCTGTAATTTCCACATTTTTTTAAATTTCCACATTTTTTTAGCCTTTATTAAACTATTGGACAGTAACCTTAGAATATGTCCAGTTTAAAGTTGCATAGCTCTAATGTGAAGACTTCAAGTTAATTATTTTAAATTAATTTGAATTAAAATAATTATTTTATCGCTATATGCACTAAATCAGCAGATGAATGATTTTCTGCGGCATTAATCTCTTTTCCTTTTACGTTTTATGATTAGATTTTGTTTTGTTTTTAATAGAATTTTAATTGCTATTTTATCATCATTTGATTATGTCGCTGATTGGAGTGGCACTCATAGGAATCATTTTGTGTGGAAGAGGAGTCACATGACCCACGAAATACCTATTTTATAAGTTCGCACAGAGCCTGAAGCAGAAGGCCCTGCTCAACAGGTATCACAGTTGTAATACCTGTTATCTTTAACTGGAGTTTTAGGTTTTGTTGAGCCGGCTAACTCAAAGAAAGCCTGACTGTGTTGAACTTTATTTGTAGTATACCCCTTAAAAAACTCCTCTAACTAGGTCTACAAATTGAGAAATTCTACTCTCCAAACATATTGCCATGTTCCTTGCTTGTTTGTTGACATATTTTACAAGGATGATCAATCTTAATGTATATTATTAGTAAAATACAGATGTTAAACGCAATGAAATCATCACAGCTGCTTGCTGCAGATAAACCAGCACAGTATCTCTGAGAGGAAAAGAGCAGTATAGTATATAGAGGACTGCAAAACACGGTATGAAAGTGGGTCTCCAAGCCCTTTGGTCAGTATAACTGGAAGAGTCATATTAATATCAAATCTGTCAGTCAACAGACTTATCAGTATCACTGTATTGGGAGACTTTGGAAGTTTCCCAGTGGCCTAAGGGTGACTTTGGCCTGGTGCACACTTGAATAGCGACATTGCAAAAGATGGAAGGAGTTGATGGACCTCTCAGATTTCACGAATTAAGGGTGGCTCTTTCACGCTTGCCAATCGGCTGTTGGCTCTAGCCGCACTGTCGACAGTTTTAGCCCTATTCTTTCATCTGCATCTCTGACTATGTTAAGTGATCTGAGAACAAGTGAAGAACAGCTGAATTCAAACTAATACAGTCGTGGTCAGGAGTTTGCATTTGCTCAATTAAATATTTGAGCTTTTGTGTATAAGCTTAGATATTTATTTGAATTAAGTACACATATACAAGGCTTGGGTGAGAGATATTTGTTGTCATATGTAGTAAGTTGACCAGCCAATAAATGAAGGGGAAAATCTCAAATCCAAGACCTCCAATAGCACAGTAACTATAGTGTGCCTTGGTGCAATCAGCCTATTCTTCCATTTTGGCAAAATTACCCTTCTTGATTCTCTGTAACACATGAGAAATATATTCTAATGAGCTTCATTCTTTTTGTCTCTCACCCAGTACTGATCTACTCTCAGCAAACAGTACCAGTAATCCAGACACCTGGCATCATAAACCTGGCATTCACTTCACATAGCTGTCTTGGCCAGCAGACTCCAAAATCAGAAGAGAATTAGAATTTTCTGCACTTTTTTTGTATGTTTGTTTGTTTTTCTTTTGTATCTGTTGAATGCTTTACAGTCAGTTAGATTTGGAGCTGTGGGGAAAAGAGGGAGGAATCAACGTGAAGAGTGGGAGTAAACACTGAAATAGTCATTTATTTGAATTAGTGTGCTTACTGGTGCCAAGACACTGCTAAATAGGCTGTAGTATATCACAGATCCTTTTGAAAAGAGCATAAATGTTTCTTTAGGGAATTTGATTCAGCTTTTTGGGCACAAGTCCACGTAGTGTGGAAAGCTGTGAGAGTGTGTGAAAACATGTTCACATGTTAATTGTGGTCCCTGTCATCCTTGGTTTCCCTTTCATATTTTCCTCTTTAACAGTGCCTGTGCTGACTCTTTCTCTTATACATAGGCACAGCTTTCTTACAACCTGGTCTTGGTTGTAAAATATGGGGTCATATTTTTTATCACCTGGCTTTTCCTGTGGGTTTTCATGAGCTTAATACTAGCACAGCAGCAGGCAGAGTACTTTAGATACTAAAATAATTCATCTCTGTCCTCTGAGAACAAACATAAGCTTGTTGCAGCTAATTTAAAATCCCTATGCAAGAGATAGCAAAGTTACTAAGAAGCAGAACACTGAGGGATTTGGACAGTGTCCTTGTTCTGAACATTGTCTGCCCATGTGAGTTGTCCTTGAAGTGGTCGAATAAACACTTATGCAGCTTTGTTTACCTGAAAATAGAGAACAACATAACTAACATTTATTGCTGATGAATCAGACAAAAATAATAAGTAAAAGAGTTACATATATGAACTTATTCTTAATAGTTTTGACAGGGACAAAAAAAAAAAACCATGGACAAATACTTTTATAATTTTTCCTCTTGTCTCACATATTCACTGTTCTCCTCTAGGAGGAACATTAAGAATCAGGAAAATAAATAAGGGACACATATTTTGATTGTTTTGTGATATTTCTTTTCTCAATATCGTGTGCTCTTTTGTTAACTACCTGCAGCATGATTTTTCGGACTGGCTGAGACAGATACATAACTCACCTCAGGAGGCCTGCTGCCCAGAGAAACAGACTGAGATCATAGGAAGGATTATATACAACTCTATGGTTTAGCCCTGGGCCCTCTGATAGGCTGGTGCTAGAGGAATAGCAAGCTGGTGTTAGCAAGCATTCATACTATAGGCAAGCTTGAAGAGAAAAAAAAAAGTCTTGTAATACATGCTTTAATTGGGTCAATAGGCTTACAGCTGAACAGGATGAGATGACATGACTTGCCATGTCAGATAACAGTTTTCAAATTTTATACAAGAAGTATTAAAAAAATGATAATAAAAAAAACTTTGGCAGGAATATGTCTGACAGTATGCTGTAACGGGACTGCAGTTTAAAACCAATATGATTCAAAATTCACTCAAAAAAGTTACTCCATAAGTCTTTAAAATGATGCGGCTGTTGTTATAGTATGCAAATAAGACAAAAAAGAAGAAGATGAAAAGCAGTGAGCAAAGTACAAAGTATCAAAGTATAACAGTAAAGGAAAAGAGGAGTGACATTACCAGAAATTACATGGGCACACATGAAAAAAATATCCACCTGAAACCAGTTTATCCGCTTAATATGTTAATTTACCGGGTCTCATCCTTTCTTAGCTCATCCCTTGTACCTCCTCTTATCCCTATGACAACAGTGTCTTCTCTATTTATTTTTCTATGCACATATTCACGTTTTTATGTACTTACAGTTATGTGTGGAGGTGAGGGATTGAAGAGGTTGCAGCGGCATGACAGAAGGAAACTGGCAGGATCGAGCAAACGTGGGAAAGTCACAGATGTGGATAACCATGACTCTTTCAGGCTTACACTTCATCCTTCAGCTCATTCAGGGAAAGAAGTAAATGAAAAGTGGCAAAGTGATAGATGGATGAGGAGATTAATGTGTAAATGGGCGGATAGATAGGCAGATAGGTAGATGAGTCGATAAGTGAAGAGATAAATGGATGAGGTTTTAGAGATTTAGGGTTCGCCAATCGTTACAGCTGCACAAGCCTTCAGTTGGTGATTTGGGGGGGGGGGTTTCTGGAAAATTAATGCAAAATGAAATGATTAAGTTAAGATATTTAAATAATGAATAGCAGTCACATCATCAGGAAACATTAAGCAGGACATTAACCTGAATTTACTTTCATGAAAGCATCTCTTGTTTGACAGTAATATAAAATTTTTCTGGAGTGTTCTTGACATGGTTAGATGTTGTAAAGGAGTTTTTCTTAATCATGGAAATAATTCTGTCATTATCCACTTTAGTTGTATTCTTTGGTCTTTCAGGCTTTTTGGCAACACATTGCTTATCGCTAAGATTGTAAAAGATGTTCAGCTGATGGGTTTTTATTTTTTTAAATTTTATTTCATTTTATTTTATTTAAGCCTAATTATAGCCTTCTTAACTTGCACTGATAAATTTGGCTTTAAAAAATCTGACAAATCTACTATGGTAGTAGAAAAGTACAAAAAAAAGTGTTATTGTCCAAATACTTACACCTAACTGTATAAGACCTGAAGAACAGTTAGACTGACTACTTCCTTCCATGTTTCTTTATCATATTGTGCCTGTTGCACCGTGAAATTGCTCAAAGAGTCAAGAGACACAGAAAATCATGGTCTTATCACAAGTTATGTGATGACACATAAATAGACTTACATTGCAGTCTAAAAGTCTGACACCACATGAAGAAGGTTGTTTTTTTTGGGTATTGAGCATAATAACTGAAAAAGGTCAGTTACTTACAACTATATCCACTAAAGTGCAGTTTAATCTAACCATCAGGTGGATTTAATTTCCCAGCTTCCACAAGCAAATCAATATGCAGCCATAATTTTTATAAATATGACTGCCAAATATTTCTACAAGGCAGGACTGAAACTGTAGGAAACATGGCATCAGAAGCAAGTTTCCAAATTTAAATTATTATTCTAAGTAACAGTGTTGCTGTCAGCATTAAATCACTGATACACTACTAAAGGGATGGTGCATGGCATGCAATCACGCAAACCTCAACGTGGCCACATCAGAGGATTGATACATCAAGACTTGTTCGCTAAGGGTTTGAAAAGCAGCTTCATCAATAAGACCGAATTTGTTAAACGCAAACACCAGACTCCAATCAAAAAAAGCATTGTCAACAGAAATCAGGATGCACAGGGTGCCTTGTTTGGAGGCAACATGTTTCAGTCAGACTTGGACTGCCTGCAATCACTCAAAGAGTTTGACAAAGATTTGCAATTAATTGGCACCTAATTTATAAATGCAGACAGATGAATGTCGCAAATGGCCAATGCATCAATGAACACAACACGTCTGCTACATCAAATAATGAAACATATAAACCTGAGTTACTAAGATTTGTTGCAGGGAATTTACAGCAAATTGCAATAAATTGAACACTAAAAACGTGTCTTAATTTGTTCCTATTCCTATTCCTAATTTGTGTGTGTGCAGTAGTTGCCACTAAGAATGTCTACTTATTAGGAATGAGAGGGTGAGATGTTATCAGAACGAGTGCGTTATTGGCATGGGTGGATGTCTCAAAGCACAGTGCAACTTTGACTGTCCCGCCCCTTTACTCAGCCCTAACTCTGTGTTTAGTACTTCCCCCCACATATTCCTGCTCCACAATATTACTCGTATTTTTACTGAAACAGCAGACATAAACTGAACTTAAAGGAGGGAGGGAGAAGGAGAATCCTGACATAAGACGCATAATGCACAATTCAGTTGAATTGAGTTTGATTTATACCTTATAGTGCCAAATCACAACAACAGTCCCCATCACAACAATGAGCTAAGACCCTGTAATAATACGGAGAAACCCCAGCAATCCGACAACGGCCTGTAACCTAGCACTTTGTGACAGTGGTAAGGAAAAAGCCCCTTTTAAAAGGAGGAAATCTCCTCGCAACAAGGCTCAGGCAGGGGCAGCCATCTGCTGCAGACGGTTGGGGTGAGGACATGGATACATCTTGTTTTGCTTTTAAAAAGTGAACTGAGCAGGTTGCAGTGTTTCATGCTTTTAATCACATTTCTACACAGAGATCAGTACACAATGAAAACATCTGTGCATGTGTCAGCAGTGTTCACTCACTGAGCAATAGTCACGTCTTTTTCTTTTACTTCCCTCGATAGGGACAATAACATAACATATGTCTGTCAAAATGTTATGGCAACCCAGTATCACTGCAAAGTGTGCAATAGACACTCCAGTCCACCGTGTCCATTTCACGCTTTGCCTCTCTAAAACATGAAATTGACACGCATACAGAAGTTGCATTACTGCATGCAGAAATTGCATTACCAGCAAGGGGAGATAATATATTTAAAGCCACAAAGTCGGTAGTGAGCAAGAAACCTATCACGTACATTCCAGGATCGTTAATCATCAGAATCAATTAAGCTAAGGGGCTAATATGTATATACATGTAAATGTTTTATTAATGTCTGTTTAAACACTTCCCCATGATTGTTTTCATGTTGGCTTGAAGAAAAATATCTTTCTCTGCTTTTACTGCAGATTACTGTAACTTACTGCAACTTCTGCATGCATGTCCATTTCAAGTTTTGGAGAGGCAAAGGGTGAAATGTACACAGTTGACCAGTGTGTCTAGTACATGCTTTTTCATGATATCAGGTTGGCTAATAAAGGGATTGTGTTAATGCTATATTAATATCTGAATGTTATAATATGTTACTGTTAGGATTAGTTAATAAATTAATATGCACAATATTCACAGTCGCATGCTTTCCTCCTCATATATGCACAGTCAAATGCAACAATTCCAATAGTTTAACATGCCAGAAATAAGTGCCCCATCCAATTAGTGCTATTCAACCAGCTGTGCCAAATGTCAAATAATGTCAAAATGTTTTTTATGCAGTGTGCAATCGTGATTTTTTTTTAAATCTAAAGAATCAGTACAGAGGAGGAGGCCTGTTGTTCCATTTACTGAGATCACCAGCAGATTTTCTGAGTTTGAGAGTTAATAAATGTGTAAAAACTGACTCAGCTGTGTAACATGTTTTACAGCATAATGGACAGTTTTAATGCCAGTGAATGAGTGAATGATATTTGGGTTAAGGCTGTTCCTCTCTATTTGTCTGTTACAGCAACTGTACCATCAGTTGCTGCACCATGCATGTATCATTTCTTGAGAATACCCCTCACAGCAAGGCTTTGTAACTGTGGGATGTTAGACAGCCTGGTGTCTTCAGTTTCACACACTGCAGAAAAACCCAATGTGCATTTTACACATGTGGCACAGTAATAGCATCATCATTAACACATGGATGCCTCAGCAACTGACAATAAATAACGGTTTGTGTTCGCATACATAGATGTTACACACAGGTTTCAGTTTTTCATGGATAAAGATTTTGTAAGGAGCTATCTGGATCTTGTGCTCCACCTGAATCTCAGTCCTTAGGACCAGACATAGTACACAGCAATTTCTAACAAAAGAGTTCATCCTTATCGCAAACACAGTGGTTCCTCTTCAACCTCCTCTCATTTATGTATGCTGCCACACTGTTTTCAGAGAGAAACAGATGCATTACACTGTATTATTTTGTTCAGACTTTACTTATGCCCTCATATTTGTGCCTCATATTTAAGCTGCTCTTAATAAAATGCAAGTCATTAATGAAATTTACTAGCTGGATTGTTGTTTTTAAAGAAATTATTAATTATAAATTTGGCTCATTTAAACCTGGCCCAGTCTGTGGCTGAGAGAGTGGTGCCATTTTATTTTAATTTTATCTCCCTCTTGATACACCAAACTCGGTTTAAAGACGACAACTAAGTGCAAGTGATCTCAAACTTGGTTTATACACTGCTCAAAAAAATAAAGGGAACACAAAAATAAGACATCCCAGATCTGAATGAATGAAATATTCTTATTAAATACTTTGTTCTTTACATAGTTGAATGTGCTAACAACAAAATCACACAAAAATTATCAATGGAAATCAAATTTAGCAACCCATGGAGGTTTGGATTTGGAGTCACACTCAAAATTAAAGTAGAAAAACACACTACAGGCTGATCCAACTTTGATGTAATGTCCTTAAAACAAGTCAAAATGAGGCTCAGTAGTGTGTGTGGCCTCCACGTGCCTGTATGACCTCCCTACAACACCTGGGCATGCTCCTGATGAGGTGGCGGATGGTCTCCTGAGGGATCTCCTCCCAGACCTGGACTAAAGCATCCACCAACTCCTGGACAGTCTGTGGTGCAACGTGGCATTGGTGGATGGAGCGAGACATGATGTCCCAGATGTGCTCAGTTGGATTCAGGTCTGGGGAACGGGCGGGCCAGTCCATAGCGTCAATGCCTTAGTCTTGCAGGAACT
>VVHJ01002200.1:0-10320 GCA_015107715.1 Tylochromis polylepis | reverse complement strand
GCATCAGGCTTTCAAATGAATTAAAAGTCTGTCTGGGTCTTTCATTGATTAATAGGCTGGTGTGAAAAATTGCTGCCACACCGCCCCCTCGGCCTGTGCTTCGAGGTTTCTGGAAGCTAGAATAACTCGGGGGTGTTGATTCATTTAAACTAACATAATCATCCTGCTGCAACCAGGTTTCTGTAAGGCAGAGTAAATCGATTTGTTGATCAATTATTAAGTCATGTACTAACAGAGACTTGGAGGAGAGAGACCTAATATTTAATAATCCAAATTTCACTGTTTTACTCTTTGGTTCAGATGTGGATACTGTATTGTTCTTTTTTTGTGATTTTTTATGTTTAAGTTGTTTATTGCTGGTTTTTAGTTTGTTTTTTGTCTGTTTGGGAGCTGACACAGTCTCTATGGAGATGGGTTTTTGGGGGGTAGCAGGAGGAGAAAAGCTGCAGAGAGGCGTGTAAGACTGCAACTCTGCTTCCTGTTAACTACTGTTTAACTACTGTTAAACTGGTATTTTAACCAATATTGTGCCAGAGCAAATTACTATCAGTTACTTAAAAATACTTTAATGTGGCTCCATAGTGTCATGGTTAACACATTCACCTAACAGCCGAAAGATCACCAGTTCAAGGGAGTAGATGCAAAACCCTGGGACAATGTGTCAGGAAGAGCATCTGGTACGAAACCCTGTGTACTCAAACATGCACATCCAGCCACCGTGGTGACCCCTTGCAAATAAGGGTTTAGCTGAAAGAAGATATAGTTAAAAAATACCATGAAAACATTGTCCTGCTTTATCTCCAACCACAATGATTGATGAAATAATTAAATATATCTTATTAAACAGTATAATCTAACAAGTAAATGGGAACTTTACATCAATTAAAAACAGTTTTATTTAGTTCATTAAATGATGGCTATTTAGTTTAATGTTATTCATATATAATTCACTCCTCGATGTCCTGCCTTTAATTAGCTCTCTGTGTACCAATTCACTCAGGCCATTTGCTGAGTCAGACCATCTGAAAAAGAAAACACAAAAGCAACACATGTATAAAAAATGAATCAGCTGGTGAATTATAAATCAGTAGAGAAATGAAATGTACCAGTAAGTAATACTAGCCTTAATTCTTAAAACTCCACCTAGTCAACAGAAGTCCAAATGGATGCTCATTAATTCCAGTATGAACAAAAAAATTATATGCTGTCTTACTCTGGGCTATTTTTCCATATTTGTTTACTTTCAAACTTACTGCAGTGCTGAGATCTTTAAATCAGAATCAGAATCAGAGAAACTTTATTAATCCCAGAGGGAAATTGAGTAAATTAAATTTCACCTAGTTAGGTAGCTATTAATTTGAACTCAGTTCAACCTCATGAAAATTGCTGTTTCATTTATGCCTGGACCCCATGTTTGATTATGACTCCTAAGAAAAAAATCTTTTTACTTACATTGTACGAATCTGGACTGTGTTAGTTTGCTTTTGGAAATTACTTTAGACTTAAAAAGCAAATTTTAGTTAGAGACAGTTACATCATGTCCCTGTCTGAGTTTATCTTAGAAAGGACAGCTTTCATTTGCAGGACTTGTACTGCAAATGAAAGCTGTCCTTTCATTTGCAGGACTTGTACTTTATTTAATGTCAAATTTAGATAAACTATCACAGGAATATTTTGCAGGATGAGTTGAAGGTGGGAGTGCTTCCTTAATGTTTCTGAATGCAACTTACGATTTGGATAGGCGGAAACATTTGCGCTGTGATTTTCTAAGCGCAGCTCTAGGATGTTAGAAGAAAAAGAATGCGGGGAGAATGGACTCTAAAAGCACACTAGGCTGGTTGAATATTACCAAAACTGAATATACCCCTCTTGATGTACATTTGTAGAGGAGAGGATGGAAATGCTGCCCATTTTCTCCCTGTAGTTAAGTGCACTTTCATCTGGTGCTACACAAAGCGGACCTCAATCTATTTTCAGGCCTCTCTGAAGCTGAGCACTCAATTGATTGGACAGAGAGAAAAGGCTGATTGACTAGCCGGAGCGATGTTTACTTTGCGCTGTCTTTATGTTGTCTTTCTGGATGGCTCATGGCAAGAGCTCAGCGTCATTCGCTGAAAGAGTAAGTACAGGGGAATTTTGGGTCCCAAGCAGCTGGAGCCCACATAACATGGCAGATGGCCCACCCTCTGACTGAAAATACTAATTTCAGTGCTGGTGTATGCATGGTCTAGCAGTGCTCCTCATTTCACTTCACTACAATTTACTTAAAAGCATGAATGACTGATTTTTCAAAACCACCTGCAAAATTGAATTATTGACATCATGGTCAATTTCTGTCTTGACGCTGTCATTTTTCATTTATTTGGTTTAGTTAGGGGTATTAACAGATTGCACTTTAGCTTTGCAATAGATGTTATTGGCATTTTCCCCCATTTTCCCCGCAATTCTTAGTAAATCAATGTGTAACTGCAAAAGATGTTAAATGTTATCTCAGTGGAATGCAGCAAAAACTGAGAACACAATTGATATCACTGATAGAAAAGTGCTGCCTATGAATGCACATAGAAAAGTAAACAGACAGAAAAGTAAGCAATCAAACCCACTGGAAATAAAATAACAAAATAAGTATCATATGCAGTCATTCAGCACAAGCAAGAACTTTTTCAGAATAGGCACCTGTGTAAGTCATAAACTGTTAATGGAAAAATCCAACAGCTGTTTTTGTTTGCAACAGATAAAGACTGAAGTTTAGTCTTTTTGCCAGTGTTTTCTGTCTGCAGCAGAATTCGTCTTTATTTAGTCTGTGGCAATCTCTGGAACGAGGTTTTAACCTCCAGTGTGAAGGTTAGAATATCTCATTTTTAAGTTTTTTACAACTGTAAAACCAAGACTGCATTTCTTTTCTGACACCAATGCAGATAGTTTATGTATTTTATAGTAAACTACTTCAAAAAAGTCAAGTGCACAGGCTCTGGCTTATTCTGGTGTCATGAAAGAGCTTTATGCTCTTTTTGGAAACAAGTTATCATTTAAGACATTTGGGGGTTTTGATAAGGTAATGATGTTTTTGTTTCTAGCTTTTTTTGAGTTTGTAAATATACTGTCCTATCCATTCTCTTCCGCTTATCCTTTTCAGGGTCGCGGGGGGGGGGCTGGAGCCTATCCCACCTGTCTTAGGGCGAGAGGCATGCCAGGTAACACATAGACAGACAAATATATACATAAAGTCTGTTTCTTAGACCAAAGCTAAAAGTATACTGACCTCAAAACAGATTGTAACAATTTACAAATCTCAAATCCATATGAGTTTATTCACAACAGAGCATAGTAACATAGTAGTAGAATGTTTAAACCAAGAGATTTTGCTATGTCATGAAATATATTAACTCGTTTTGAATTTGATGGCATCAAACGTGTCTCAAAAAGTTGGAACAGGGGCAACAACGGTCTGGAAAACTTTCCGGTACGAAAAATAAACAGCTAGATTAGGTTAATTAGGTTAAATAGCAACAGGGTAGTAACAGGACTGGGGATAAAAAGAACATCTTAGAGAGTTCATCAGAAGTAAAGATAGACAGAGGTTCACTCATCTACAAAAAACTCTACAAACTGTGGAACAATTTCAGGAATATGTTCCTCAGTATACAGTTGTGAAGACTTTAAATATCTAATCATCTGCAGTGCATCATATCAGCACAAGATTCTGAGAATCTGGAGAAATCTCAGTGTGCAAAGGACAAGACCGATAATCAATCCTGGATGTTCTTCATGCACTGTGGTAAATGTGTCCCTATCCCAGTGTTTTTTTGTGTTGTTGCCATCAAACTCAAAATGAACAAGCAGTTTTCTTAAAATGGTGAATTTTCCAATTTAAATATTTGATATGTTCTACTCTATTAGGGGGGGGTCCTGTTTTGTTTTGTTAGCTTTTTCTTTTTTTATCATTTTTTGGAATTAGTGTTAAAGGTGCATATAAAGCTTGAGGACGAGCAGTAGCAAGACTATCACACAGAACATATTAGACATCAGTGACAACATACATGACACTCAGTAAGTCAAAATAAGCTTCAGTGCTGGATTCAGGTCGCAAAATATGGACAGCTTAAACACAAAGTCCTATATGAGCTAGCCAATTGGATGTTTATAATGGTACGAGCTGCCTGAGCAAACACTATCCACTGCTTAATAGGAACAATGGGAATAATACATATGGATGGCTACAGAGTATATGAAAACAGCTGCTTTACTCTAAATATCAAAGCTCTGACAGAAGACCCACTCCTCAGGCTGTAGTAGGCTGTATAATTCTGTTGATGGATGTGGAGGGAAAGAATGAATTTCTCATTCACAGGGAGTGATAAATAACTTTAAAGTGAAAATATATATATAAAAAAAGAAAAAGCTAGACTCATCATATCTCCAGCCTCCTCCTTGGCAAACTCACCTTATCCCCTTGATAATAGTTTCTAAAGTATAAAGAATGATAGACCTACTATGCTTGCAGGCTTGGAACCAAAAACAAAGAAAAAAAAAAGTCCAATAAATAATAATCCAAAAGAAACACATCATCAGCATTCCTCTTTCGGCTGCACTTCATCTTTTGAACAATGCACGTATTTAATGCGGTATTCTAGTCTCCCAAGAATCAAGTGATATTTAAAAATTATATATATAGAGAGAGTTTACACATTTGTGCAGATTTGACACTGTATTTAAGAAAATAATAGAACGCACATAATAAAACAATTTCACCGCTCTGTGCCACCTGGGCTGCCCAGCTTCAACTGAAATGACAGGAAAGGTTTCCTTGTGATTATTTCTTCTTATTCAATGGTAACACTGACCTCCCTGTGTGTGAATTGTTGCAGGATTTCCATTTCCAAAAGATGATGGACGTTTTATTGTATCCATATAAAATTGTTGCCCTTTCTTAAAAGCACCTGTGTGTGGTTTTTGTAGTCTGACAAAGATGACTCAGACAGCACTCCAATCCATTTTCTTTTATACTACACTCAGTGTGCCGAAAATCTTTTATGAGGACAGTTTGAAGTGAACCTTTGGGGCAATGTGTGTAGTTGTATTGAGGGGCAGAGTATCGATTTCGAAGTCAAGTCAAAATAAAAAAAAAATTTTAAAAATGAAAAGAAAGAAAGAAAATAAATAAATAAATGATTCAAAATGGCTCGGTGAAAGAGCTTTCTGGAAAGTCCAACATGAATAGCTATGTTTCTAAATTATGGGCAGAGCTATTGCGCATCAGAATAAAACATAAACCCTGTAGTAGCTTTAAGCCTAAAGAGTGCTTTCTTCCCAATATCTAATTTAAAGATGTGTCTCCTGGCCTTTAGTGCTATTTTTCTATCTGGATTGTATTGGTGTGACTTGCAGTTTTGCAGATGTTGGTTGCAGAGATATTTACCTTCTTTAGAATTTAATTCGACTGGATGGTGTTGATGAAGGGAACAAACAACTCAGCTGTAATGTCTCTTTCTAGTGATTAAACAACACTTGTAACGACATTCCAGAGTACATCATGTCAGAAATTTTTTAACACTCTGAAGACCCTGACCAGTGGCCCTCCCCGCAGCCCAGCTCACGTCACTCCCAAGTAAGCGCTCACATTTCAGTCCTGAACCATCCATTCTCCTCACAACTTTGCCATTCACTCATGGTTTGGACTGGGTCTAACCCTCAGCTCCTCTCTCCCGAGTTGCTGTCCCAAGCTGCCAGAGACTCCATTGCCTGTCCGACCTGTTTAACATTCCTTTTGTGAAAACACCTTTTGTGCCAATAAAATCTGTGAACTTTCAGCCGTTGTCTCCTGAGTCCTGCTAAAGATTCTGTTTTACGATGACATCTTTCATGGTCATGACAGACACAAAATTCAGAGTATCTAATCAGAAGTATATACAGCATAGAAAACTGGAGTAAAAAACACTGAATATGATTTTCAGGGTCATGCCATGTGCCCCAGTACAGATGGTAACAGGGAAAAGATGACACTGCGTAAGAGTTTAAACATTTATTGAGCTTTAACAACCATTTTGGGTGTTAAAGCCAAAGCAGTGAAAAAAGTATTTAGACTTTTTAGTTAAGTAATAGT
The DNA here is from genome assembly GCA_015107715.1 of Tylochromis polylepis. NCBI lineage: Eukaryota > Metazoa > Chordata > Actinopteri > Cichliformes > Cichlidae > Tylochromis > Tylochromis polylepis. The sequence goes on along the minus strand of VVHJ01002200.1, from coordinate 4,217 downwards.
CATAATCCTACTTAAGTAATAGTACAATTGTTTTAGCATCAGAATAAATTCCAAATACCTAAAGCAAAAGCACTGATAATGCATTATATTATTGAATCATTAATTAATAAAAACCTACTTTAATATTCCAGAATAATAGGTTTTAAAATTAGGTTTTTGAAATAACTGGTATGAAGGAAGAGTATAATATTTCAATGCAAGTTAATTCAATTCAGTTTTATTAATTTAGAGCCAAAACACAAATATTATTGCGAGGTAGAGACCGTACAATAATACAGAGAAAAAACCCTAACAATCAGACAACCCCCCAATGAGCAAACACTTGGCGACAGTGGGAAGGAAAAACTCCCTTTTAAAAGGAAGAAACCTCCAACAGAACTAGGCTCAGAAAGGAGCGGCTATCTGCTATGACCGGTTGGGGGTGATGGGGAAGAGAGCCCGAGATTAATAACGACTAATGATTAAATGCAGAGTGGTGTGTAAAGAAATAAAGAGTGAAAAAGGCAATTAAATAAGAAATACTCATCATGGGAAGTCCTCAGCAGCCTTGACCTATTGAAGCATCACTAAAGGAGGATTCAGGGTCAGCCTGATTTCCAGTCAAAATATGGTGGAATAGAAGTCTAAAGCAGCACAACATACAAACAGCTAAATAAAGTATAAGTACATTAAAACTACAGTACAGTATATTCGCTCAGTAAAGTATTTGACTAAATTGATACACTTTCATCATTGGTCCTATGCGTCCTCTCATCAAATGGCGGTGGTCGTTGTAAGATTAGTAGCAGTAGTATTACTGTAGCCCAGTTATAATGGTGGAGAGGTGATCGTGGATAGATCATCATAGTTTTTTCTGCCAACAAAGGCAAAAAAATTGCTTGTGATTAATCCATTGGTGTGTCAACCCCAGGTGAGATGGGTTACACTAATTACACCCACCGACAGAAACAGAAGCTGGAGTTGTTCAGTCACGATACATTAACTTGATTTCGTTTTGCGTGGTGCTTCCATCGCAGAATAATGGTGGAGGTCTGTTTGCGCTCCTCATTTGTATGAGTGCATGTTTCTGATGAATGAAGTCAGAATGGGGATTGAGCTTACACTAACAGAAACACCAGCAAGCACTTTGCTCCTGGAGCAGCCCCACGAGGAAACTAATAGTCACAAACTGCTTTGTGCACAACCAGCAGAAAAAGAGAAAAATGTTTTGAGCTGAGGCAAAAAAAGGGGGGGTTGAAAAGAAGCATGGTACAAATGCAGAAATGATGTACAGTCAGAAGAGTCACCTTGTACAAAAGTGACAAATTGTGGTTAGAGTTTTTCGCAGTGCTCTTTTTTTTAGGGGAGAAATGCAGCAAATGCAGGGATGGACAAGAGATTGACGGAGAGAAGCCACGCCACATTTACCACACCTCTGGCACTGATGGAAACCTGTCGCCTACTCTGGAGACAGGAGCACGCATTGCCTCAGGTTGCCATGGGAACTGGAGTAGATGGCAAGTTGAGCGGACACAGACGTCTTTGCTTTTGCCCAGGTTCGAACATTCCTGGACTGTCCGTCAGCACACCAAAAAGGCAAGGCGTAAAGACAGGACAACATTCCTGCCTGCATGTTGTGCAGCGCTGAATGCATCGCTTCTACCTCAAGTGCCGTCCACAAAAGAGATCCAGGGAGGAAATTACACCCAAAATAGAAGGCAGGGAGGTGTTAAAGCCTGTGCTAGGGAAACAATAGACTGATAATGCAGATGAGATAACAGAATGAAAACTGGCATGTCTTTATCACTTCATTGATACCCCGCTATTGCCATGTTCTTTTCTCTTGGTCTTCACTGTTTATAAATCTTTTAATCCCTTTCTAACATCATATTGCAAAAGGAAAAAGGAAAAAAAAAACTGTTGCTCAGTTCAGCCAATGCTGAGCTCGACCACATACTGTTCGTCACTGTCTGTCAAAAGCTTTCTGGGTAACATCAGTGTTCTCGGCTGCCAGCTGAGCTAACGAAGGCTGGAATCAATATTTGCGTAGTGTGTCCGGATGAAGATGGGTATGACAGAGAAACTCAGGGGGATAAAACAACAGAGTGGTGGGAACCCGCAGATGGCAACAAATGATCCAGGCTGTCATTCCAATTTATTGACCACAGTGCGCAGATGTAGTGACGCAAGGGAAACCTGCTGAAGAGTAGACTGAGTTTTTATCACCTTTACAGCCATCATTTTCACATGGGCTGCAGAGCAGAAGAAAAAACAGCTGGCATTTTAGCCGTTTACCTTTTGGTAAACAAAAGGTAACTTTTTAGTGTCAAATTGTAAAGTGTGAATGCAGTGACATCAGAGCTGTTTTGAGAGGCCTTTAAGATCTTTTCTACAGTACTGTGCAAAAGTCTTGAGCTACCCCTCATTCCTTTATGTTTCTAGGAAATAGGGTAGCGAAATGTGTAAAGATAAGTGGAAATATGGTCCATAAGCAAAAACAGTTTATACAATTCTAAAAGGCATTAAAGCCAGTATTTGACATTACCACCTTTATTCTTAACAGTCATGACTCTCTTAGGTAAGCTGTCTTGTAATGTATTTAAGTAGTCTTCAGGAATAGTTCACTTAGTTCTCGGAGGCTGGCTTTTGTTCTGTTCTAGGTCAAGAGATACTGCTTTAGTTTAAAATTTGGGCTCTGGGGAGATCAATCCATGACTGATAGTGTTCCATTGTGTGTTTCTCTATCCAGGAATTATAGGAATTCTTTTAGTTCAATGACAATGTGTTTGGGATCGTTGTCATGCTGAAAAATGAAACCACTGCCAATCTTAGACATTCCTGATGGGACTGAATTATGGCTCAAACTATGTTTTCTGGGTTCACAATTCTATCAATTTTGAGGAAAAAAAATTCCCCAACACTGCTGGCTGACATGCAGCTCAAAACAATGAGAGAGCCTGTACCATGGCTCTGTCAACAATCTACAGATTGTTGTAGACACTCACTGCTGTACCTCTCTCCTGACCTCTTCCCTACAGCTTGACTCAGACTCTAACCAAAGGTTTCAAATTTGGATTCCTCACTTTAAAAGACCCATTGCCACAAATTTACAGCCCAGGTCTTGTGTAATCTATCATACCTAAGTCTTGTCTCCCCATTTCCCTTCCTTATAAATGACTTATTGATAGCCACCCTTACACTGAGATCATTTCTGTTGATGCCAGATGCATCTCTCAGGTTCTGTGTCAGGTTTTTGCTGGAATTTTTTTCCTATTTCTTAAGGACTTTAATTGCAGACAATGTTTATCTGCTGTAGATTTTTTCTTATCCTCCATTTGTTCACTTTGCTGTAATTTTTTGTAAAGACACACTGCACACATTGGTGAGTTTCAGCTAATAGCTCTTTGGGAATCATGTTGTCAGTGCAAGAACAAAAATGTTTTATTTCTGTCAAACTGTGTTAACTTTGACATTTAATAAAAGAAACAAATGATGTGTTTTTTTAAAAGGCCGGTAGTAACAAAGTGCCTAAAGATGGTTCTTTCATAAGTTGTCTGCTGTGTATAGATACAACACCTGTCACGGTCCTGGGTCTGCGACCCAGTGTTTTTGTGTTAAGTTCATTTTGTGACGTAGGGTTTTCTGTTCTGTCTTTCTGTTCTTAGGTTTTGGTTCTTGTCCTCTGTGCTCTCTTTGTTTTGTGGCCCTGAGTCTGTGTGTTTCCTGTTTTACTTTGAAGGTCTGTGTTTTTGGGTTAGTGTATTCAGTTTTGCCTTCCTGTGTTGTCTTGTTTATTAGGTTCAGCTGTGTCTCCCTCCTGTGCCCATTTCCTTGTATTCCCTCTGTGTATTTAAACCCTGTGTGTTCCTTACTCCTTGTCGCATCGTACCCTCATCACTACTGTGTGTTCCGTCTGCCAGCCTGCCAGCTGGTTTTGTCACTCACTCGTTTGTGTGTATGGAGTTTAGCAATAAAGCTGCTTTAAGTTCATCTTCATCTCTATGAGTCCTGCATTTGGGTCCTCCATTCCTGCCTGCCAGCACACAGACCATGACAGAACGACGCGACCATTATATGGACCCAGCGGACTCTCAGCTGTATGAGCCGGCCATCGGCCAGCTGGAGGAAGAGCTCCGCTGGAAGCCGTGGCGCACTCCTAATTATGAGCGCATATTCCATGGGACTCAGCTAGCTCTCGGAGGTCCTCGGAGCTGCCAAAGGACCCCACCTGTTGCTCT
>VVHJ01002197.1:18360-35901 GCA_015107715.1 Tylochromis polylepis | reverse complement strand
GTGTGTAGTTAGTGTTAGGGTCTCATAGTGGACAAATAATTTGTGTGGCATCTTATTTGATGCAGAACGCCTGATTGTTCTGTAAACAGTTTGAAATGGTTATAAAAAAACTGCATTTAACTTTGTTGTTTGCAAAACTTGTGCATAGGTTTTTAAAATGTACAATTTATATTTGCATTTCAAGTTATGAAAATGATTCGTTAAACATGTTCGTGGTCGTTACAGTAAAAAACATGACTTTTTTCTTCTCGGATTTTATGTTTTTTGTCTGATTCTAGATCAAATACAGTATGTAAAAATGAAAAAATAACAGTAAATTCAGACATGTGAGGTTGTGCTGAAAAGAATGATACCAAACAAGGCGAGGCAAATAGTTTTTAAAGGTGAAATGTAGAGGTCAAATCAAAAGTAGTCAAAAACGGCCGATTATACCCTGGAGCCCAGAGGTTAAACATTTTTTTAAAGTAACGCAATAGTTACTTTTCCTAGTAATTGATTACTTTTATAATATTGTAACTCAGTTACTAACTCAGTTACTTTTTTGAAGAAGTAACTAGTAACTATAACTAATTACTTTTTCAAAGTAACTTGCCCAACACTGTAGATGATGGAGCAAATATTTAATGAGTGTGTTTTTTTTTAATTGTTTCATCAAAGAGTGATTTTGATTTAGTTTGAGTATTGAGTGGTTTCATTGGAAAGTCTAGCTTGTCATTACCAGCACAGAGATTTATAATGCAGGGATTTGGTCTGTGGCTATTTGCCTTCGGCATTGTGGTACAATCAAAGCAAACCCTGCCTACTCACAACCACATGTCTACATGCTTTCATGCATGCGTGAGTATTATTTAGACCAGGGGTCTCCAACTTCAGGCCTCGAGGGCCGGTGTCCTGCAAGTTTTAGATATCACCCTGGGTCAACACACCTGAATCAAATGATTAGTTCATTACCAGGCCTCTGGAGAACTTTAAGACATGTTGAGGAGGTTGTTTAGCCATTTAAATCAGCTGCGTTGGATCGAGGACACATCTAAAACCTGCAGGGCACTGGCCCTCGAGGCCTGGAGTTGGAGACCCCTGATTTAGACACCAAGGAATATAGCACACATCACCTCCTACTGAGAAACTCAAGCAACTCAACAGCACGATGAGAGGCTGAAGAGTTTTATCTGTTAAAAAAATGCTGGAAACCTTTTGAAATTTTCTGATATTAGTCCCTTTTGGTTCATTGTTAGCTCCAAGTAAGTATGATTTAAAGACTTTAATGAGGAGAAACCAGCAGCACTGAGTGCATTCATCAAGCTCATTTTAAACACCCACCTGCTTCTCTGTTGGTCTTCACCAGGTGATCAATCAGGCCAGTGGAAGAGTCTCCCACCACACCGTTCACACGCAACCGGTCGGCAGGCGCTTCGACAGAGTGGACGATTTCTTCATTCCCGCCTCCAGCCTCATCATTAACCACATCAGGTACATCCAGCATGATCCAGCAACATTCCTAATGCAAATTGATCTGCAAATTAGGTTCACCCCTTTGGCATTTTATTCACTTTACTTAAAATCTCTTCAAGACTCAATACAATAATCTGAATGAGCATTGTTTTGCACTACTTGAGTGGGTTTTTGGATTAAGGCCAAGTAGTTATCTGTGCTACAGATGAAACTGGGCACCCTGAAACAGATTATTAAAAAAAAAGAAAGAAAAAAAAAGGAATTATATAAATTCAAAAGACAAACACAAACCAGCATAAAAATCACATAAGAAGTGTGGTGGTTTTATTGTGGCACTAAGCAGAAAACAAATAAATATAAGCATTATTATACGTATTAGAAATTTTAAATATGTCAGTATGCTCTTTGCTTTACATTTCATGGCAATTTCTCAGAGGAAACTTGTAGAAAGTCACAGCATCTTTGCAACTGTTAAATATCCTTTGACTATTTAAAGTCTGGTTTAGCCATCAAGAAGATTTCAAAGTTACTAATTTTGTTTAATCAAATCACTCAGTCATAAAACCAAAAACAAAGAAATCTAATTAATCTCAGTCTTAATTTTCCCAGTGCAACAGATCACAAAAATATTCAGTTTGCAGTAATAAACAGCAAGTGGCAGAAAATGCTCTGCATTCTTGCTTGAAAACTTTTTGAACTGTTACCAGATTTCAGTAGAGTTGCAAATATTGGATTAAATCAATTAATTTTTCATCAATTATTATTTTATCTTAAATGTTGCTTAAAATCAAGTCTAAAACTCTTTGGGGCTGTGTGTTTCAGGTTCCTGGGCAAAGACTGTAAATATTACACAGTAGCTCTAGTAGATCTTGTGTGCAGTGCTTTGCAAATGCTCAAAAAATTAAGGACTGACAAATGCAACTGACTAGAGAGATAAGTATGTCACATTGGTAAATTTATAATCAGATTCATTTTTTAATAATTCTGTAGATTTAATAATGCATCATAATAGATTCTGAATCTACCCTTCAGGGCATGTTAAGCTGCAAGGCATCTTCATGCCTACATTAAAGTGTCTGGGAAGCAGAAGCTCAGCCCATCCAACAGGTTCACATTCCAAGCCATCAAATACTGCACTTGGTCAGAAGTCGCTGGGGTGAGAGACTTACACATGTCCAAGACATTTAGGCATCAGTGCCCTGATGCAGGGGCTCCTGCAGTATTGGACACTAAGAAGTAATGTGTATCAAATTCTCTATAAAGGAGAGGCGAGGGGGAGGTGGAGGTCTACAATACAAGTTTCTGAGGCAGATTGCGGTTCGTGTCCCATTTAGAGCGTTGCTTTTTTACTCAGTGGTAAGTTACGTTTAGGAGTTTATTGTGATTTTGGTCAGTCGCTTGGTCACAACATTAAGGTGTATATTAAAAATGACATGTAAGTGTATAATTATGCAGCAATTTCAGGGGCTGAAAAAGAATACCAACAAGAATGTGTAAAAACTGCGGTTTCTTTAATGGCCACTCACTCCAAAAGTGAGTCAGTCCCTGAAGAAAGCATTTTTGTTACCAGATACAAAAAAAAGAAAGTGGCTCTATGAATAGTAAACACTCCCTTCCCCGTTTGGGGTATGGAGGTTTGGACTGACAGATGGGACAAAGGAAAGTGGCCACACCTGGCGGCTGCCTGCTAGGCCCACCTTTACTAATTTGATTGAAACAGACCTTTCAACTTTTTGGACTTTTTTCTTTTCTTTTAAGGAATTATGTAAAAAATTTCGAACCTTGGTGCTAGACATTACCAGTAAATGGTGATTACCTGATAAATCAGCAGCCATAGCTAAGGCTTAGCTTAATTTCCAGTTCTGTACAGGTTGTCTACATAATGTGCAGTAACTTTAAAAACAATTAAATAAGCTATGACATTTATAGTTTTTGAAAATTTCCTTTCAGAAACATCAGGACCAAAACTGAATAACAACAATCAAATGGAGCTGCCTCTTACACTGATAAAGATATCCCCAAACTCTTTGTGTCAAATGGTCAAAGAGTGGATGAAACGGCCATTAGCATTATCATCAAATGCCAGTACTTACAGCAGTCATTAATGTTTTCTTTGTTCTCACCAAGATAAAATAAAATTCAAGTGGGGAAAAAAAACAACGAGCCAGAGAGGGGGGGGGGGGCAAGTTGGCACCTCACCTGTTCTTTATCGCTGTAGTTCATCAGCAACAAAGCATAGACATGCTGAGTGCAGGGTGCATCGAAACGCTGCTGTGGTTTTCACATGTCATGAGCAGCTGTCACACCCAGGCTTAACGCAGATAGAGAAAAGCTGTTCCCAAACGCTTGGCTAATGTCACGGAGAGGCCGGGAACAAGCAGGAGGTCTGGAGGATTTCAGGAAGTTAACGGTCTCCTGCCGAGGAGGAGTAAGCAGTCCAGCGTCTGTGTGTGTGTGGTGGGATTTTGGGTGGGGTTGCTGGCACAGCTGTAATTAGATCCACTGAGACCTGCAGGGAAGATTGCAGGAAAGTGTGACTGTTTTCTCCCCCCCCCCACAATGTTGTGTGAAAATTGCTCTCTTTAACAGCCACTCATAGCTAAAAATAAGCTTTCTCTTTGGAGGTGCAACTATTATGAATGTTTTTCATATGGCTAAAATCTGACACAGTACATGAGGCTGAAGCCGTGTACTCTTCTGTGCAATTGGAGAATGTGTGACAACATGTGGAGCAGACAAAGCTTTGGATCTATACACAATTTTTATTCAGACAGCTGTTTTATTGCAGATAATAGGAAAGTTGGAATTAACTGCTACCCTGTGGCTCCGATTTTTCTTTATATATCTGGTACTCACAAAGCCATTTATCTGCTGGCAGGAACGCAGCATCGATTAGTCGATTTAGCAACATGAGCAGTGTGTGAACGGCCAACATATATTCAGCAACTTCCGGGGATTGTTTAATGACTGGGGATTCCCTCGGCAGCTACTATAAAGCACACAGGAACTTCCAGGGGCTGTCATTCATTATAACCATTGACTTGTAGCCAGGCAAATTTACATGTCAGCAAAAGGAAGAAAAAAAAAAAAGTGGTTATTTCTTATTTATGCCCACATCTATAGTACCCTGCAGTTCAAGCTGCCCACACTTCTTTTCTTTTTCCCACAAATTTCTAATCATTGCACAGACTCCCTTTTGGCAAAACAAGTCGAGCGAGATGTTGATTTGATGTTTCTTTTTGTGCTGGAGGTTGGGTGAACAAGAATTGCTGTGCTTTAGATATATTTTACTGTTCAGCATCCATTGTCACTGCTCACGAGCTTTACCCTAAGGATCTTTTAGTGAACTGCATAGCAAACATTACTCTGGGGTTAAGTGTTTAGACTCAGCCATTTCTAAAGTGAAAGCACTGACACAGAGATGAGATAGCATGCAAAGCAGCCTTAGTTGAACATAACCGTGTTGTGCAGAATTGGGGAAAATCTTTAATGCATTAGTCACTGGTACAAACGACAAACAGCAGCTGTCAGTTTGGCACATAGCAATCCGAGTCTGCCAATGAAGCACCCCAGCTGTGTTCACATCACAGCAAGGCCAAACAATGTCTGATTATCAATTTTTCATACATGGGGGAAAAAAAAAAGTCAAACTATTGAGAAAAGTATTCGTTTCATCGCAAGATAAATGCACCACTGACCTTTTGCTTCCAAGCATGTTACCAATATATCACAGCATTTGTGCACTAGTCATTGATCAGCCACAATATTGAAAATAATCCATGGCAAAACAATTTCAGCATTGTTTGACAGGCAGAGTTGTAATATTGGTCTGTAAATCACCGGCTCTGCCTGCCAGTGAGTGAAAATGGTTTTTCAGGTTTAAACTGCACAATACATTTTTCAAATGATTTTCTTCTAGATTCTCCCATCTTCCTTCAGAGCTTATTTTTTAATATAGGTGGGGGGCACTATAGTAGACTCGAGAACCAGCATATTTAGTGATGGAGGGCTTTTTAAGTGACATAAAACCACTTCGGTGGTTTGACAGAAATGATCGAATGATCATAAATCTTTGTAAGACTCCAGTGAAAGTTAATATTAACCAGTGTATACTTTACACAATTTTTAAGTCTAAATTACTATAGTCCTGATTGTATAATGAAAACATTGTCTAATTAATTCATTTGAATGGACATTCTAAGTCTTGGCTGTTCTGGGATTTTGGCTGTATTCACAAGCACTTAACGAGAGAGGTGCTAGAGCATCTTGTTAGCATACAGTGCAGTATTCACAATGCTTCTCTTATTCCACATTTTGTTGTGTTACAGACTTATTCAAAAAAGGATTAAATTCATTTTTCACCCTTAAAATTCTACAAGTACCCCATGATGACAACATGAAAAAGGTTTGCGCTCACAGCCACCAGTGAAGACCAGTTCTGAGCCTGGAAAAAAAACTGCTAATACAGAAAAGCTGACATGCTGTTTTTAAATGATATGCCTCAAAAGTCGTTAACTAGTGATATGCAAGTTCCTGCAAAGTGTAGTTCATGTTACTTTAGTGACAACTCCAAGTAAAAGCTTATTAGATACATCGATTAGTTAGGCTAGCAGAGTCAATGCTAGCCTAACTAACAGATTAGGCTAGCGCACTGGTCCAGTGTTAGACTCTAGCCTTAAATAAAAGTCCAGTCCAGGTAATTAATTTGGATTAGATTGTCCACATCTCTTACTCTTTATATATTTTCCAGCAGCAACCTGCCTACTCTGATCTGTTTCCTTTGTCTTTGCTTTACTTACTCTGAAATCCTTGGTTTCCGTGACAAGGATTAAGCTAGTTGTTTTTCAGTGGTGGTCCTCAGTTTCCTTTTAGTCTTAGACTTGGCTAAATTCATGTCTGAGGAAAAATATGCTTTATGTATTTTTATTAAATGAAAATGAGTAGAGAGTAGCTCTTTAACTGTATGAAGGGGGTGGAGTAACAGTAACTGGTCAAATAATTCATATTGCAAGTTGTTACACTACCACTGAGTTAGAAAAAGAACAATTAAATCTGCTGTTTTCACTGTTTTTTCCTGATTAAACTGAAAAAATTTAGTTTTAGTTGTACAAGTGAATGAAAAGAAATGGTCTGTGCCACAATTTTTGTGTTAAATGCACAGTCCAGACCTGCACAAAATATGAAAAACTGCTCCATTAATATTAAGACAGGCTAATTAAAGACTTGCAGTTTAATATGCCAAAAGCCATCGATCGTCAGCAGCTCCAAACCAATGGCAAGAAATGTTTAAGGAAAAAAACCCCAAACAAAACTAAATACTGATAACATAATAAGTGAACCATAACTAATTAAGGAGTAAAACCAGCCTCGCACACATGAGTAATAGTTGTTGTCAATTTATGCTCACATGTTACAAACCAAAAACTCTGAATTAGTTGTTTCTGTGACCCTGTGCAGTCTCCTGCCTGGCCCCAGTGGACACAATGATCTCTGGATCAATGATTCCCTTCACAGTGATGATAATGTGCTGTGTGGCTTTCAAACAGCCATTTTCTGTTCACAGGTACAGACAGTGTGGTGTTCAAACGGCATAAAAGATGATGAATGACGGCAAGATTGAAGTGCCTGTCAGCATCAATCACCTGGTATTCGCATTTAATTGAGGCCTGTCCGTTCCTTGCATATTCCAACTGTTCAGCTGTTAAAGTGTAATGTGCCATTAGGAGGTTCTTTGGGTTTTTCTAATGAGTAGCATTTTCACTGATTGTTGCCCACATATAACACTGCTATAATTCTATTAAAGGGAAGAGTGTAGATGATTTTAGACAGCCGATATGAAGACTGTCAGAGGGCAGAATTTGGCCGTTTTAATGTTTAAAACAACCTCTCAGCAGCGTTTAATTTTTACTCCTGAAAATTTCTTTAAAATTATGGCAGTCCAACAATCTTCATAAATACCTAGTTAAAAAAAAAAAAAAATTCTTATTTCAGGTTGACCTCGTCTTATTATGTGCATTGTGCTGGTTTATTTAAGATTTTTTTTCAAATGCAGGTTAAACTTTTGGGGGGCATTTTACGGACAGATTTCTTTTAAAAATTGAAAATTACAGAACATTTTCAAATACAGTGCATGACTGTTCAAAGCAAATGACTTGAGCTTTGAACTAACAAGATGTCCTTCTGCATTAATCATCCAAAAAGGCTGGGGAGCTGGTGCAGACAGCCCAAAAATGTATGCCTTTGCCTCTCAAATTCAGCTTACAAGCACTAATTGCTAGTCGGTCTGTATTAGATCACAAATTATAAGAAGTGTAGAACTAAACACAGCTGCAGCTGATGGGATGATGTACTTGGTCATAAAACAAAAATTTTAAAATGCAATTTGATTATGGTGTAGGATTGGAAAACTAAGACTCATCAAGATGATTATAATCAACTCGGAGGACAGATGAGTATATACTTCAAATTTCATCAACAGTTTTTGAGATATTTTATCTAAGGTAAAACTCTGGATTAGCAAAGTCAGAAGCTCTTCCAGTCTATAAAACAAAATTATAAAGTTGTGCAGCAATCAAAGCATTTAAAAAAAGAAACCCTCAAAGTTTTAATACACCGTTTTTGTGTCTCTGTACTTTTGGTCAAATTTGTCAACACAACAAGACTGAGGAGAGGAGACTGTATGTTTATTCATATTTGGATGTCTGAATGACAAGAGTTTCCATTGAAATACCTTTTACAGTTCATTCCGGAATGTTCGGGGACAACATTCCGGAATGTTCGGGGACAACATTCCGGAATGTTCGGGGACAACATTCCGGAATAATAATAATAATAATAATGATACATATTATTTGAAGGCGCCTTTCTAAAACCCAAGGTCACCTTACAGAGAGAAAAAAAATCAATAAAACAGTAAATTAAAAATAGATTAAAATAGCAAAACAATAAACAAGATTTGACAACAAGTAAAATCTATATTAAAGCGAGTAAGCCAGTTTAAACAAGTATGTTTTGAGCTGTGACTTAAATAAGGGAAGAGAATCTATGTTTCTTGTGACTGAAGGAAGTGCGTTCCAGAGCCGAGGAGCAGAGCGACTGAAAGCTCTGTTCCCCATAGGGATAAGACGTGCAGAAGGAACAGCAAGATAAGTGGCTGGCGAAGATCTGAGAGAGCGGGAAACAGTTGCGATATGAAGCAGATCACACAGATAAGGAGGGGCAAGGTTATGGATGCACTTAAACGTGAGAACTAAAATTTTAAAGTTTATCCTAGCTTCTATGGGTAACCAATGAAGCTGTTGAAGAATTGGGGTAATATGATCTCTTAAGGGAGTACGAGTTATGACCCGAGATGCAGAATTCTGAAGAAGCTGAAGTTTATGGAGGGACTTATTGGGGAGCCCAAATAAGAGGGAGCTGCAATAATCGATCTGGGAAGTAATAAGACTATAGACAAGGTTAATATTACGTTGAGACGAATGGTGGGATTCAAATGTTTTCAAATGCTTAATCACATGCCCTAAATGTAATGTAGCATGAGAAAACCAGGTTAACCCCAACATTTATTTATTTACTTTTCTCCCTAAACCTTCCTATATCTAAATCAGTTTCTTGCATGTTAAATTGTTCCACTAACTAATAATAATCATGTGCCACCACCCACAAAATCAAGAAAGTGCTATCAGTCTCTCAATCCTTTCCATGTTCGCGCAGAGTGAGGTTTCCTATGTTAAGTCAAATTAATCTGCATCCTCAACTCCTGGTGGTGCCTTTTGATTGGTTCCAAGGAGGCCATGGGAGAAATGCCACCGGTTTGCTGACTGGTACCATTAATGGTCAGAGCTACAACAGCATTTGATGGTCTTCTAATCTTGGCAAAGCAACACAGTGTTGCAGTGGCTAGCACTGCCTTGCAGTAAATAGGTTCTAGATTTGGATTGACAGCTGGGCTTTTTTGTTTGTTTGTTTTTTGTGGAGATTATATATTTTGCCTGTGCTTATGTGGGTTTTCTCCAGGTACTCACTCCACTTGGTTTAAAGGAAAGCATTGACCAATTACAGTCCACTAAGGCTAAAACTGCAAAAGTTGCAGCATCACTAAGGAGGTCAATTTCACTGGCTGATGGCTAAGTCTCATTCTCAGCAATGTGTGGACATGCTGAGTTGGGGTATGTTGTCTCATAGCAGAGATGTTTGCTGGATGTGGATTATAGGGAAAAATTGTGAATTATTTGCAGTTTATGCATCAGAAGCTGTATATAGAAATAATATACTAAATGCTGTGTATTGTGTGTTTTAACATGGGGTTCTATGGGAACTGATTTGATCTTGAAGGATGCTCAAGAGATCACTGAACGAACTGCAGATTTGGGCAATTCTACATTGCTGCTTGGATGGTCTTAAACAAAAAAAAGTATCACTAAAAGTACCGGTTTATCCCCAGATAAACCGAAATGTTCTGGATATATTCTGACACTATTTTTGTACAAAGTGTTCAACCAGTCAACTGGGTTGGCAGTTTCTTGAGTCTTAATTTGGATTTCAGAAAAAAAATGTGATATTGATTAAATCTTTTCTTTGTTTTTCTCTTTAAAATCCCTGCAGATTTGGCCTCATCCTTCATCGAAATGAGCCTGTCCTACACAAGATTGACCTGGAGACGACTTCATACGTGAAAAACATCAGTTTATGGGAGTACAACTGCATCCCCAAGTCTGTAGCCTACACCCATCTTGGTGGCTATTACTTTATTAACTGCAGACCAGACTCTACTGGTGCCACGCAGCCTCAGCTCATCTTAGACAGCGTGACAGACAGTGTGATTGGACAAAACCGTGACATCACTGGCACTCCCTACGTGTCTCCAGATGGCCACTACTTAGTCACTGTCGATGACAGTGATGGCTTGATGAGAATCCAGACAATCTCAGAGCGCGGGCAAATCCAGGAACCCTTCGATATCCACACCAACTTGCACCTGTCTGATCTGGCCTTCCAGCGCTCCTTCACCGAGGTCCACCAGTATAACGTGTTCGGCAGCCCCGGCCGTCAAACTGATGCTCTGTTTGTGGAGCTGAGCACCGGCAAAGTCAAGATGATCAAGAGCTTGAAGGAGCCCACCAAGTCATTTGAGTGGCCGTGGAGCAGCAAGAACAGGATCATGGCGGGCAGCGGACTGTTCGGACAGTACCTCATGACACCGTCCAGAGAGTCGCTCTTCATCCTGGATGGACGGCTCAACAAGCTCAACTGTGAGATCACTGATGTCCTCAAAGGCAACGTGGTGGTGTGGGTGGGAGAGTCTTAGGTCATGACGTTGAGACCCAGTGAGCTTTTTCCTTTCAAAGGTACTAATGCACTGAATTCTGTTGCAGATTCTTTAGTTTTGTGGGAGTCCGATAATGAAAACCACAGATTCAGAAACCAAATTGACTTGTAAGTCCGACGGATGAGGGACTGTCATCCAAAAATAAAAAAAATTAAATTTAAAAAAAATGCTTAAAAAGAATAAATATGTGAGGGCATAATTGATTGATATTGTCTTGAAGCCAAGTTTGTTTGTTTTGTTTTCACCTGGTGGTTTGCCTCTACATCAAAGTTGCTTGCTAGTAACATTTTTTTCAGGAAAATTGGTATGAAATCATAAATATGTGCAACTTTGCATTATTATTCGGTTGTATTCAGTGTGTGGGAATGCTGTAGATAATCTCTTAACAAAACAAACTAAAGTGAATCGGCAGAAACATATATATGGTATACGTCCAGATTAAATCTTATAATTTCAATTTTCCCATTCCCAACTTTTTTCCTGTGCCTTCAAGGAAAATTCCCCTCCATCAGAGGAATTAGCATAATTATTCCCAGTGTGACTGCAGACTAACACCTCTTTCTTTGACCCCTTCATTCATGGTGAGTGTGAGTGGTTCCTCACAAATCTACAGCTCTCGTCCATCGAATGCAGCCAAGTCTGTCTAATTAAAACGAGCCCTTGCTGTGATCCCATCCTGTTTGAAGTGGAGACTGAGTGGTTCATTATGGTTGTGTGCTCTGTAACCTTTGATCCGAAATTATAACCAGCTTTGGAAGGATTTGAATGATATAGGTTTTTTTTTTTTTTCTTCTTCTTTTCATTTATAGTCCAAAGCAGAAAAATGAAAGTCAGTGGTGATGTTAGGTAAATATTACCAGCTTTATACACTACACATTGTGAAATTTAAAATATTTCAAAAAATGTTCCTTAGCTAAGAGTCAACAGAGCGCTCGTGTGAAGAAAATTCTGTCATAATTTTAATATCCCTGGACCAAATAAAAGAAAAGAAAAGCATCTTAGAGTGTAGCTGAATGTGAAGCACATGCGTAGTCTGCTCTGTTTGACAACGTGTTTCAAGTGGATGTTTTATTGTGAAGTAATGATGAACTAGCACACGGGGGACTGGGGTAGATGTGGTTGTGCTGTGTAGAGGGTCTTTGAGCATGAGAAGCAGCTCTTTCTAAATGCTCCTGCAGTAGTCAATGAAACAGTTTCCTAGCTGGACACATTTCTATGCATTTTCACCCTAGCACTCTGACTCTGAATCACAATGGGCAACCGTATCTCAAATTTAGTATGAACTTTTGATGTGTACAGATTATATATAGTCATTCTGTCTTTCCAGTTAAAGCGTATATACTTTGATTTAAATTTTCCTGTTTTAAAACCCGACTCTACTGCTGATGACGACCTCTGACCTTTCTCTCTGTTAATGTCCTGTACATAGCGGCTGGCTGTGAGTCCATTAGTTTCTCATCGGTGTACAGATTCTGGCAGGTTCTGTTCATTTCAGAAAATCAGCACACTCCTTTTTCAGAATGAAAAACAAAACACACCGCTATCATTATGGACATCCTGTACCCAAGCAGCACATTGTGATCACAAACACTGCTTCCACCTCCATATAGCCATGTCTCGTATGTTCTTTCATGTGATTGTTATTTATATAGAGAAAACACGCTTGTCATTTTACCCAACAATAAAAAATATATCATGAACCAAGTGTATCATTGTGTCTTTTTGTTGTTAAAGTGACCTTCTATAGAGGCCACTTTACAGCTATGGAATAAAGGCTCCTTTAGGAGCCAAGCTGACCGTTATTTATTCTGCAACAAGAACAAGGTCACAAGTCTGTTTTCCCTTTAGGCGCACTTATCTTGCAGCAAGAAATGTTTAAGATAATTTATATAATTTTTCTCTGCTTCTTACAATTAAGACTTACTAGGTCTGTGACAACTGAATGAATTAAAGGTATTAAGTTTCATCCAAGTGTGTGTATTTCTGTTATTGCAGGCCTCAGTCACACAGAGACCAATCAGCTTCCCTAAGCTTGCTAGGGAACAATGTGTATTCCCCGATGGTTTGTGAGTGATTGCTGGAGGTTACTGGCTGTGTCAGCTGAAATCAGTCACCAAGAGCGTCCTGCACCAAAAACCTCCTTGTGATTGCTTTGGTCACTAACAGATTACTGCAGTTGCCCATAGTGTGCATGGAAGACACCGATTTATCTGCAAACACTCGCCTGCTGCTTACTGAGAAGTAGTGAAACTGGGAAAAGTGCAACCCAAACCAGAAACGGAGGGGGAAAAAAAACAACACAATTGAAAATGCATGACTTTTACTTTGAAGGTGAACAGTCTTTGCAGATACGTTAGCGTCTTCCATGAATACTGCGAGTGAAAATGACAGTTACAGCTAAAAGAATTGCAACTGCAACCTCTGCTTCTAGTGAGCAGTGGTTACCAACAGGTCTCCGTGTGACTGGATCTTAGCTCACAGGTCAAATGTGGCATGTATTTGACTAACTGAAGGTAAAGAAAGTATATTCTTTGTATATTTTAGTGATATAGGACCAATATTTGCTTTTTAAGTACTCGTTTACTTAAAAAATTATTTGTACAAGAAAGTCAGCGCCTCCAAGTGCCTGAGGCCATGGTTCTCTACTCTAAAGAGCCTGCTTCAAGCAGGGGACTTCAGTTACCTTATTAACGAGTGATGAGCAGGTGGGGTTTGAGTTGGACTAGTGGACTGATGAGGTGCCAGCAGCAATGTGGCCATTATACCAGACTGTCGTGGTAAGGAGAGAGCTGAGCTCGAAGGAAAGTTTTCGATTTACAAGTCAATCTGCACCCCAACCCTCACCTATGTTCATTGAGGTAGTTCTGCATCTGGTTAGGATGCCTTCTGGGCACTTTCCTTTGGAGGTTTTCCATGCACACTGAACTGGGAGGAGACCCTGAGGTAGACCTAGAACCCACCGGAGAGATTATATATCTCATCTGGTCTTTAAACGCCCCAGGATTCCCCGTGTGGCTGGGGAGAAGGACATCTGAAAAACCCTGCTTAGCCTATTGCCACCGCTACTTGACTTCAGATAAGCAAATAAAAATGGATTAATAGAGCGTATGTATGTTTAAAATTGTTCAAAATAGCATTAAAATCTATTTTAGTAGTTAAAATGTAGTATTTGCATTTACTACATACTGTATGTACATTAGTGGATTATTATTTTACATGCATTAACAAGCTCAAGTTGATCCAGTTAGAGCTCATTTTCTATCAGGTGATTTTATAACTTAATCTATAAAATAATATAAAGTCCCATTTTGCAAGCTTTTCATTTGGGAATCACCTACCTGTGAAGGTAAAAATACTGCCATTTAAAATGTGCTTCAGGCAGACAACATTTAATGAAAATGAAACTGAGAAGTCCCTGAGAACAGAGTGAATCTCCATCAACACTGATGAGGCAAATTATTCTTATGCAAGTTTTGGTGTTCTGATGTATAAGAATGAAAGGCATGGCTTGAATAATTATTTATTTTTATTTTTAAAAACACCACTACATCACCAAAACCACCTGGGTGATAATATGCAGGGTTTTCCTGCACAGAGGAACTTGGGTTAACCGAGGCTCATCATGAAGGACATGATTTTTGAAAACACTGAGAAATCTATCGAATAAAGATTAAATGAATTAATAATGAAGACGACCATTAGTTGTAGTCCACGTTAAATTGAAACACCTACTTGCATTATGTGTTACTGCTTTAATGGGAAGGTTAAAACTGAATACCTGGATCTTTTAAGAAACAAATCAGTTATTTCACTTTATCTAAAGTGTGCAAAAGTCTGTAGTTTCTGTTTTTGCTTCATTTGATAATAAAGTGAACATTTTTGATGTTTGGTATGTTGGATGGAAAAAATGGCTCATTTGAAGATCTTGGCCTTTAGGAGATAGTTATATCCATCCAGATATGTCCATCACAATGTGATTAATGGAGGAAAAAAAATTGAAACTGAAACTGGATGCAAATCTAAGCTCTAATCTGGAACCTGCCATTACTTTCAAAGGAAGATGAAGAAAACTTTAAGACCTTTGTTTCCATTAAACCTAGCCTTTTCTGACTTTTTTCATATATTAAAGTCACATCCTTGACTTTTTCAGTGGTTCATCATTGAAATTTTCTTCCCACTGATATGTGTTATAAAAAAAAAAATACTATAGCCAGGATATTCGTGTTTCAGCACGGGTAATGTTTTCTGGCACTGTCATATTTTTCTCTCAGGGCTTATTCATCTTTAAAATGTATAACGCTGCAGGTTCAGTCGGCTGTTTTGGATCCTCCAAATTGCATAAGGTTGAATACTTATCTCTGAAATCCATGTGGAGAGGTACTTCCTTCTCAACAACCCCTACAGCAGATAAGCCTTTTTTCCACAGATATGAAAAACTTACCACATTTACGACACAGAAAAGTCTCACCTTTTCCCTGCCTGAAATATATTTACTCTGTGATCAATTGATTATATTGATTCAGCTAATCAAATGATTTTCTGCCTAATGTTCTATAGTACTATGTAGCAGTCGAAAAGCTTGAAAAATAAATTTACTCAACTGGGGATTTTAAGTTTTTTCTTCTTCTTTTTTAATTATTAAAAGTGATGAAGCTTGAATGTACAAGAGACTAATATGCAAAAAACTGCAGCTGTGTGACTTTTTCATGCAGCAGTGATTTAAATATGTGAACATGCAAACCTCTCAAAAGCACCTTTGTTGCTGATGACATGCGTTTGTTAATTCACCAGAGCTCGACACCGCTTCATTGCCAAAGTGTGGAGCCCATTCTCATGATCGCCGTGCTCCCCTGCGCTCCTGATAAACACTCCCTAATGCATTCCTCCACACACCGGCCCCAATTTATATTCATCTGAGTCACACAGGCTGTAGTTTATATTAATATTCTTCCTGACTGAATCCCCTTTAATAATACAGCCATGTGAATAGAAAAGAGGTCCTGGCAGTTCCTTAATTATCTATTGTCAGTCTTTTATCTTCTCTCGGTCACATGGGAGGGCCTCGGACTCCTCCCCACCGCATACTCATGTCTTACCTCCATCAGGAGAATTTAGCACCAGACTATGCCTCCCTCTATTACTCCATTCATAAGGTGAGCAGCGTAATCACACCGCTGGCTCCTTAATCATGCTGCTGGGGGCTGCCAGCACAACAACCTCTCTGCTCCATTCGTGCTGAGGCACCTCATGACTGATTGAGGCCACTGGTGGTGCTTGCACCTTGTGCCAGTTGTAGGTCCTCATCCTGCATTCTCCTGCCCGCGCTCCCACTCTGTGCCTCCGGAATAATCAGCGTACTTGTGTGTGGCGGTGAATGGTAGGAGCTAGAAAATGGATTTTCTCTCAGACAAAGAAGCCTTCCCAAAATGGTAAATGAACTAGTCACAGTGGTGCAATAAGCAAAATGTAAACATAAGAAGGAATTTAATTACTATAGCAAACATGGACTTTGAATAAATTACACATTTCTCTTCTATGGGGTTGCAGAAAATGAGCAGACAAAAATTCTTAAGGCTGGGATGATAGCTTTGAATAGTGACAGGGATACAATAAGAGTCTACCATGTTCACCAAGTTTGTGTGCTTTTATTTGATCCTGAACAAAGTTTAGGCTGATAAGATTTCCACTTAGTGCCTCAAACTAATGCTAAAGTTTAGTGATCACACAATGTACACACTGAACAACTGGATGAATGTAGCACTATGAGTTGGCTTTTAGCACCCACATGAAAAGGAGGCAAATAAATATGTAATGTAAAAAATAAAATAAAATCTTTCCCTATGTACTAGAAAAAAACAAGAAATACAGGCTAGGCACACAAAGCAACTGTGCACAAGTGCTACAGGAAAGATTTATAGCTTTATAGATTTCAAGATTTATTACAGATTTATACATTTCTTTCAAAGCTGACAATGCTACACACCACACACAAAATACATGCAGTCCAACAAATCCACGCAAACAGTGCAAACACTGTACAACAATAGATCTGCATGGGCTGTTATCAAAGCCAGATTTACAGTTTATAACAGGTTACGTGTGTATTTGGGCTAAGTGTATAAAAAAAAAATTGGTCTTTCACTCATCACATGTCCTGTGTGTCTATTTACTAGCTTAATAAACACTGGATCCCTGCTGTATTCCCAGCAGAGAAATACACTTGGAGTACAGTGACGTGGATTTAAGGTGCAGGTAATGATTGTGAGGATCTGCTAGGTTATATCATTTTTTATGGTTTCATTTAGAAATAAGAAGGTTGACCGCATATTTTTCTATATGATGTGATGATCACAATGTGGTCAGAGATGTTAAAACACTGCCTCCCGAGTCACACAGGCCAGGCCTACAGAATGGTTGGCAATCATGTGACACAGTGGTCAATGCTTATTTTGGAATTTTCTGACTGCTTAAATTAAGGCAAAAAAAATATTATAGATTTTTTTTTAAAATTGCTAAAAAAAAAAATGGTTGTTTAGTCTGCAAAATGCAAATTTCTAGGTTCCACACTGGAGCTGCAGCAACAATCACATCTTTGGAGTGTTTCAATTCAGCACTTTTTCAGGTCAACATATTTATGTTGTCCTGCTTATAATGCCAGTTTGCAACATTTTGTGGTTTTTTTTTTTTTTTTTTTTTTTTTTTTTTTATATTTTTTTTTTTTTTTTTTTTTTTTTTTTTTTGTTTTTTTTTATTTTTTATAT
>VVHJ01002197.1:0-12828 GCA_015107715.1 Tylochromis polylepis | reverse complement strand
CCTGGATAAATAAACCTCGTGTAAACTTTAACTGATCGCGTTCGTGTTCTAACTGGAGTCAGATTTTTTGTCTTCACACAGATGATTTAATCTTCTCCACGCAACAACACCTAAACTGGAAAATGAGTACAGTCACGGGTTAAAGTTGGATTTAGCAAGCGGAGAAACCCTAAAATCAGTGGCAGTGGCTCTGTGTGGGGAAAAGCATCACAGCTGGTAATCAGTTTTATTGTGAGCTCCAGTAGATTTTCTTTGTATAAGAGCTGTGATCCACTGACTTGCAGCTGCTGCTCTGAGGTTTACTGCTCTTTATGGAGTTACACAACTGAATTCAACAAGATGTAAAGCAGATGTTTCATGAGTTTTCTTGGCTGATTTCCATCCTCTACAGTGACAGTATATACTGTTTATGCTGTCTTAAGATGGTATAAAGTTAGTATGAAGGTGGAATTCAGTGAGTGAATCTCAGAATCATCAGCTTACATTCATTTTAATTTCTGTTACCCTTTATGTAACCTAACTCTGGCCATGAGCACCATAGCCACTGTGCACCAATCCAACATATTTTTCTTTACTTTAAATCCAACACAGTCTGGCAAACTAACTCCTTCAACCTCTACAAAAATGAACATTTTCATGCAGCAATTAAATAACACAAAGTAAGTATACCTCAGTTTGTTTTGCTTTTTTTTTGCTTTTGATGACTTACATGTAAGTTTTAAATTTCCCTTTTATCAAATGCACTCCTTACCTTTAAATCTAACCTCTCTTCACCACCACCTTTGTCCGTAGCCTGAAGCAATAATATTCTATTTTTCTTTTCTGCATCCTGAAAAACCTACTCTAAAATGTACCAAGTGTGACACAGTGGTTGTAGAACATTTATTTAAAATCTTAAAATTATACTTTGTTAACAGGTCTGCAGGTCACAGAGCACCTGAGAAATAAGGGAAAGAATGGAAAGTATCTTCTAGCCATTGCAAACATTTAAGCCTTTGGAACATAATTTCTGTCTCCAAAAAATAGCAACATGCATTTCAGGAGAACAATGCAAAGTACTACCATATCTAACTCTCACTAGTCATCAGTTTCCACATGTAGTTTTCGTTGTTCCATGTGTAGTTTGTCTTTGTGGGCATCCTTTTTCTTTAGCATGTGAAGACAGACACGACAAGGTGTGTGCCGTCCCCATAAGCTTCAGAAGACATGCAGCTTCAGTGCATCTACGGTTTCTATGGTATAATATCAGTGCAATGTTTAACGCTCACTGTAGAAGGCCTATATTCCACACAAGGAAATGAAATGAAGCAACCCAAGCTAACTAGCAACTATTTCAAAGCTTGATTCAAAGTAGATGTTTCTTTCATGTAATTTATGTGTGAGCAGCAGCTGTCAACCACTTGTCAGTACAGAAAGGAGGGGGTATACTGTAGTATATCTAGGTTAGCTTTCTTACTTTCCTGAGAATATGGTGTTACTGTCAAATGCCAATACAGAAATTCATCAGATTTACATTTATTTGCTAAGAAGAAGTAGTAACAACAACAGAGCGTAAACCAGAGATGAGACTTGGGAAGTTTATGAGCTATTATTATTGTGAATTCAGTGTTCACAGAAAATTAACCAATGAAATTACCAGTTTCCCAAATTGTCAGACACAGATTTACACCCTGTGGAGAATGCTAATGTTGCAGGCATGATTATGTACTACAGCTTTGACCAAAGAGAAACTAGAACATACAGCAACAACAGAATCATTGATTTCTAAGTTTTATTCCACTTAAAAACCTTGCAGATACTTGTAGTGTATGAACCAGCCCCGAGTTAAATCGCTGCTGTCTTGTATCAGTCAATATGAACATTTAGTATCCATCATGTAGCTACATGTGTCCATCTGGACACAACAGCTTCAGGACCACAGAGTGTGACCTTGGAGAAACAATCAGCAGAGTGAAACGTGCAGCAGCATGTTCAGTCTCAAACCTTCCTGATTTCCGTTCAGGCACCGAGTGACACCCCCAAAATGTGTTCAATGTTTCACAAATCATATAGGTCCCCATATTTGGCTTTCTCTCCCTATTAGAGCAGGATGCCAGCTTTACACCCGGGCCCTAGTGGATCAGGCCGTTGGCCAGCCAGTCGTCATTAGGAGAATTTACCTCTCACTGCCTGTCGCCGTTGAGTGCAGGACCAGATGTGATGCCCGTCTCCTGGGTTGCTAAACACAGCAAGATGCATCATGCACGGGGGGAAATAATTCTAGAGAGCAGTTCTATCACTGCCAGGAGGAAACATCATGCAGCTCTTGCCAGCTCGACGGCTCTTAGCCAAAGAGCCAGCTGTTCAGAGAGAAAATCTGAGTGCACAGAAAGAAGAAGTCGTCCTGTGGTTTTTAGGCCAAGAGGGACTCCTCTATAATGCAAACCTCTCGACTGAAGAGCTAGACTACAGAACTGAACGAGGACCTTCACTGCAATCTGGCTCATGAATTTAAAGTTACTTCAGTAAAAATTACAAGAAAAAAAACAAACAAAAAAACCCCACTGATTCTCTGCCTTTCTTTTGTTATCTATAAACTCACACTTCACACATTTTTACAGCAAATTGGTGGAGAAAAATGTCAGAAATCTCACTTTGCAGTTGAGTTTTTCTTCTGTTTCCAGTTAATTAACAGCGACACCTATGAACTGATAGGAGTATTTTTAGCATGGGAAGCAGTGACAAGTGTGTTGTATTGCTCGTTATCATGTTTATAGATATTTTTGTGATGTGCAACTCCAAGTGAGTTTTTGAAAGAAAATTAAACGGGTTTATTGCTCTGGCCTAGGATTAGCAACATTACTATATTCCTTATAACACCACACCCACTACAGTCTGTCCACTTCTATTATTTATATAGAGCCTGCACAGAAATGAAGATGTGTCCTTTCACTTTGGGACAAGTTAGTCTTTCTTAACCTGTTGAGGATGATAAGCCAAAATAATAGTAGTCGTTACAAGCATAAAAAGTCTCAGGCTCTCTTTGTTGTGAAAAAGCATAATTGGGTGTAAACGTCTTCATATTCTGGGCAGCTGGCCAACAGGAATATATCACAATTACTGGGGACAGACAGTGCTGCATGAGGGGAGATATTTTTCAGGAATGAAGTGATGTACAAGTGCACATACTTTTTCCAAGTGTCACATGAATCTGTTTTTTTTTTTTTGTTTCTTTTTTTTAGTTATACAACAAGTTTGAACAAATACAGATTTCATAACTCATGAAGGTAAACACAGTAAATAACTTTTAATTTGCTGAAATGATGCTAGCAACTTTGGCGAATGGAGGTTTTCTGGCTCAGATGTTTGTTCAGAGTTGTTAATAAGACACTTTGTATACTGAAGGCAGATGTGTTAGCTGAAACCTTTGTGGGTTCACTTGTTATGGTCTAATTTTACCTGGATGTTACTCACAGAGCACTAATCCTGGCTTTTACATGATTTTACGTGATGCAGTTGTTGACAGCAGAGCAGCAGGTAATTTGTGCCTCTGGAAGAATCAGTTTCTGTCTTTGTTAATTAGAATCAAACTCATAAAAAGATTAAGAGTAAGAGATGCTTCTGTTGACCTCACAAAGGCAGTTTTCAATTTAATTAAGTTTAAAATAAAAATACAGCCATATGCTTCTGGCTCAACACGCTAACATACTAATATCCACGGTGGCATAATTTTCACCGTCAATTGCGGCCATTTGGGGTTTCGCAGCTCATGCAGGTTCTCATCAGTGCTTTGTGTTTTGATATTTAAACTCTCGTGATCCAGGTGACTTCAATGTGAGTGAAAGTATCTTCACAACATAAATGACCACTCCCCCTATTAATGTTTCTGCTTATTTTTTCATCTTTACTTGATTGTTTTGTTTGTGGGTGTCTTTGTGGTGCGTTTTGCCCCCTTTAAAAGGTAATGAGTATCGGCGCCAAATGAAAGTTTACTTCTTTACTAAAAAAAGAGGATTGAGGAATGCCACACACACGTTAACTCACACCCACCCCATTCCAGGATTCACTGCGAATCTAAGGTTGAAGAAGTTTTTTGGAAAAATATGGTGGACGATTGAAATAAACTTTTAAAAGTAAGTACTGAGTTTTATCTCACTCAAATATCCAACGGAACAAATGTTAGCATAACGAAGAATATTGAAAAGTTAAATTTACCTAACTTTCAGACAAGTTATGTGACATTAGTGATATCGCCACGTACTCAGGTCTCATGCACTTTGGTTGGTTGGTGGCCTAGTTAGTTTAGCTTTCTGTTGAAGTTGGGTCTGTTTGGCTTACTTAAACGTTTTAGGAAAAAACAAGCAGACAGTTCACTTGTTAAGCTAAGTGTATTCACCGGGACCAAACATTTGACCCATGAACTGTGGAAGGGAAACAGACTGACTTAACCATGATGTGCTGAAGTCATAATTACATGAGCTCTCATCCTGTATAGAGCAACTAATAATAAGACAGACAGTAAATGGAGAAGTCCTCCTCTTGTTTTTGTGCTGTTTTTGGCATGCTTATGTCATGCAACCTGAGGCTGTTGCCTTTGTTATAAAGCCCAACATTTCTGCAGGATTGTATATTCTATTTCCCCCCTTTTTTTGTCTCTGATTAAAATATAGAAAATATATCCATGTGATTCTAAGAGAAAATTGTGTTTTCATCTGAAAGTTAACGGATATTTGATAAAGTTTTTGGCTTTTGTTGTTAACTGCCACGGTTGATTTCCTTCTGCAAGTGTCCAGAGTCAGGAGAGACTGAGAAACCCACCGGTGAGAGCTGAGAGGTGAAGGAACAGAGGCTTTTCACCCCTGGACAAATTCAGCAGTGTGAGGTAGAGGAGGAGGAAGAGGAGCCAGCAGCAGCAGCTTAGAGATGAAGAGGAGAACAGGGGGAGAACAGATAGCTGTTCTCTGTAGTTGAGGGACTGGTGGAAACATTTAAAACAATTTCTAGATATTTGTTTCTTGTATTTGCAGAGGTATCTTCAACACAAAATAAAACAGCTGCATATAGAGAATCACAAAAAGAAATTTGTGGTGAATCACTGATGTTTATCCGGCAGGACAGGACAGGACAGGGGGAAGGACAAATAAAGGGAACCACAGACAACTTTGATAATGCTTTGATTTATCCAGAATATATTTAAAATATTGTTCTCATCGAAGTGGGATGGTGTTCTTCACGGCCAAGTCCTTGGAAGGATGCAGCCCCTGACCTGACAACAGCATCACCTGCAGGAAGCTTTTTTTTTATCTGACACAGCAGACGCAAAGATGGACGTAGCTTCTGGGTTTGAAACCAGTACATTTAAGCACAGTGGCTTAAATCTGCATTCTTTTTAGTGGTCAGCAGGAGGGGACTACACTGGTTGGAATATACAGCCCTATGGTTGGAACTATTTTCAGTGGCCATATGCCCCCACCCCACCCCATCATTCATTTTTCATTCATTTTTGCCTTTATTAGAAAATAACTGTTGATGATTGGACAGGAAGGCAGGAAAAGACAAAGGGGTGGGGTAAAGTCTCTGCATTGGTACAGTTCATTGGTTTCATGCTCTACTAACTGAGCTATGGCGGCACCCTGCAAAGGAACAGTTTGCTTTATGATGGATGTGCAAGCCTCTGAAAGAAGGTTGGATCATTTCTTATTTTTTTATTATGGAAATATGGAAAAAGAACAATACTGAACATAAGAATATTACCAATCTATGATCGCACAGAAACAAGGTTGTAATATACTGAGCTAATTACAGGTGTCCTTTGATTACACCATTAAGTACAGCTGAGACTGATTTGGATAAAAAGTTAATTGGTGAACATTTATAGTGCTTTCTGGTTTTAATGAGTACTAAAAGGACCTTTATATTACAAACTACGTTCACTTATTCAAACACGCTCACATTCATTCTGCACGCACACACACCACACACAGTTGGATGCACCAGGAAAATTTGGGGGTTCAGTATCTTCCCCAAAGACACTTCAGTGTGCAGACTAGAGAAGCTGGGTGTTCCCACCACTGACCCTGCGCTTCACCTCCTGAGTGCCAGCGGCGACATCCCACTGAGCTAAAACATTGCCCACTGTTCTTCTTCACCGGCTTCCACCCACAGGTATGAATGTGAGTGCGAATAATTGTCTGTCTCTCTGTGTTAACCCTGCCTCTTGCCCTTTTACCCTGATAAGGATGAGCAGAAGAGGATGGATGAATGGATGGACCATCATTACTTTACGAAAAAAACACCTGCAAAACTGACAACATTTCCCTCTGTTTGTGTTTAGTGGCAACTGTGAACAGGTGTCATGCTAAAAAGCATAATAAGACAAACATTATGCCTGCTACACATCAGTAAGTTAGCACTGTCATCATTTTAGCATACTGATGTTAAGGCTCCTTGGCTATTGATTCATGTTACTGACAGACAACAACACAGCCCTTCTCTGGAGGTCTTTTTAGCTCCATTTAATTGGGCTACAAGATTCAAGCACAGACTTCATGGCCAAAATGAATAAAATGTTCATATTTCAAACATATCATGAGTGGAATGTGCATACACAAACTAAATGACTTAACTCTTACTCTCAACCTTCAGAATTACTGAGATCTGGAATGGAGCCCCCGTTGCTGCCATTAACATCCTTCCTGCAAGTGACAGCTGATGAAATAATACCCATATTATGGATGACACACCAATATTAACAAAATAGGAAAATTCTAGCCTGACACTATGATGCTGTAACTAAAGCAGGAAGTCATAAACTGGCAAAAGGCCTGCCACATTCTGCCCTCTGCAGCTGCACATGCTGCCATTTGTCACAGAAATTCAAACTGAATTCATTTTGTCATCTCACACACACAATCAAACGCGCGCACGTGTATGGCGCTGACCTTTTAATGCATGTCACTTGCTGGAGAAATGATAAATAACTTTGCCTATCACACCGACACATTAAGCTAAAAAAACCCAAAACAAAACAGTTTTTGTGTGACACTCAACTTGTGTCTGCTCTGAGATGCATTTCATTCCTGCACTGATTTAATCACATTTAGCAAATCAAAATACTGAAATAAAGTACTGTGCAAAAGTCTTGCGCACCCCTCATTACTTTACATTTTCCAAGGAAAATGGGAAAAGGGTGCAGCGATTTCTTGAAACGTGCAAACATAAATGGAAATACAGTTTTTAAGGCATAATCAGTTTCTACAATTCAACAAGCTTGCAAATCAATATTTGGTATGACCACCTTTAGTCTTCAATATAGCCTGGACTTTCTGAGGCAAACTTTCTTGGTATTTCTTTAAGTAGTCTTCAGAAATATTTCTCCAGGCTTCTTTAAGGACATTCCAAAGCTCTTCTTTGGATCTTGGCTACCTTTTGTTCCATTCTCTGTCAAGATGATCTCACACTGCTTCAATAATGTAGAGGTCTGGCTTCTGAGGAGGCCAATTCATGACTGATAGTATTGTATTGTCTGTTTTTCTATCCAGGTATGCTTTTACAGTACTGGGAGTGTGTTTGGGACCGTTGCCATGCTGAAAAATGAGGTCTTTGTATATCAGACACTTTCCAGGTGGTATTGCATTTTTCTTCTTTTGGCTGTTCCCTTTAGTGGTCACCACAGTGAATCATGTGCCTCCATCTCAATACATCTTTAGCATCCTCTTCTTTCACATCAACGGTCTGCATGTCATACAGATGGCATTTCATGGTGGATCCAAATCTGACTGCAGTTTTTTGTGTTAATAATTCCATCAAGTTTGACAACTTTGACCCAACACCACTGGCTGAAATGCAGCTCCAAACCATAACAGAGCCTCCACCATGTTTTGCAGATGGCTGCTGACATTCACTGTTGTATCTCTCCTGACTTGCTCTGAACACATGTACAATGACTTTAACCAGAACTTTAAACTTTGGATTCACCACTTCATAGGACCTGCTTTCACTGATTATCAGTCCAGTTCTCATGCAGTCTGACCTACTTCAGCCTTTTCTCCATGTTTCTCCTTTCCACTAAGACCATTTCTGATGAGGCTTTGGCAAAAACTAGATGGCTCAACTTAAGGGTCGGATGCATCTCTTAGGTTCTGTGTCAGGTCTGCTGGATTTTTTTCCCTGTTTCTTGAGCAGATGACTTTCAGATACTGATAGTATGTAGGTTCTCCATTTTTTCTTTTGTCCTCAATTTGTCCATTTTCCTCAAATTTTTTTAAGGGCACAATGCACACCATGCCAAGATATGCCAAGCTTTCAGCTAATTGCTTTTTGAAAATCATCTGTGCCCGTGAAACTGTGCCATCTTTGGCATTTTTGTAGATTCACCTAAAGAAACAGGAAGAAATTCTGTGTTTTTGCAACACTACTGTTGCTACTACCTTAAGCTACAATTTAAAATTGATTATTTGCTAAGTTGTCTGTTATGGGTAGACAACATTGTTCATTTCTAGATTTTTGTGCCTGAGTGAGTCATAGGTCAGAGTTATGTGTTTAGATGGCTTAACAAATAAGGAAATAAAAATATAGTTCATTTGAAAATGGTCAGGTACAAGGACAGAAAATGAGCGAAAAAGCAGCCACTCTCACAAGGAAAACTTTATAAGACTTCAGAAAGCCCGGAGAACTATTGCACAAGACTACTCGCAAAGATTACCAGAAAATCTGGCTTGATGGAAGCAAAATATAAAGAAAAGAGGGGTAGCTCGACACTTTTGCACAGTTCTGTAGCTCTGGGATACAAGTAGAATCTCAAACATGAACCATGATCATTTTTAATTGTTTTACCTTGGTTTACTTATCATCACGGCTGAGACAAAGACAGTACAATTAGAACTCACCCATGCGAACTGTAGTCTTTGATTACATTTTCCCTCAGTCATAAATCCTGTTTGAATGATAACATTTTTGGTTTCCCAAGACTTCCTTTCAAGGCTCTCCGTTTCACTTTGCTGGACAGGGCAAACACGCTGAACTTTGCATCAACCTTCAGCTACTGATAAAAAAAGACCTTAGGTTTGTTATCTTTACCAGAACATCACCCCACCTTCTTGTGTAAGTCAGCAAAGACTGTCAACACAAAACATGGCAGCTTTCCCATTAGGGATGACCTGGTGGCACAGAATGTGAAATTTACTCTAGACGTCATTCAAAGTTGTTAGTCTTCTTTGCAGTGATTGTGTACTGCAGAAAAAAAAAGGGCTGTGGTTCAAGGTTTATTCTCATTCTTTAAAATGGCCATAACAAATACAGTAGATGTCAAATCTGTCAATGCTGTGAAGGTTTCAGGCACGCAGCATAATCAGCCATTGGACTCTGTGCAGTTGTGCAAAAGTAAACTTTCAATTTTTCAGCACCTCAAGGACTTCTTGTCCATTCTTGACAGCTGTGAAGAAGGAACAGAAGAAGCAGAAGAATGAAGGAAGCCAGTTAAAAAAAGAAGTGAAAGTAGTATCGAAAAGAGCCAGCCAGATAGAAAAATAGACCTTGGAGTGAAATTATTTTATCAACTTCTGCTGAACCCATAGACCATTCAAAATAGTGCTTATTTGTCTTTTACTTGGCCTTGGTGCAGCATTTCCATTCATCCTCTTTCTAAAGCAAACCGTTTTAGCTCCCTTGCCAATTCCTTTGTGGAAACTTAATTAGCTGCCAAACAAGAGGTCTGAACTGAATTTTGGTGTGCAACTGTATGTCTGAGATGACCATATTGGAGATAACGGGTCTCAGTGATGTCATAGAGAACAAAGGGTGAAGAAACTGTCTGAAACAGAGCCTCTGAAGTCTGAGTTTTTGGCGTGTAGGACTGTATTGTACTAATGTTGACCTTTTATTTGAATGATTCTTTGACCATGCTTAAAGATTGTAATAAGAAAATAATGACCGAAATCATGAAATTACAAAGTTAGGAATCTTTGAATTATGATGTCATTAAGTCATTCAGATAAGTGTGCCTGTGGTACTTTTAAACAGTATCCGCATCACTAAGTAGATGTTAGGTCTCCAAGAGAGGCATGTTTCTCCTGTCAGGTTCCAAGTGCCACTCAACAGAAACAAGCAAATTTTCAAATATGGACACTTCTGAGTCCAAAAAAGCAAAGGCAGTGATGGCTAAAATGATATACTTGGGGCTTCAAAATAGTAGTTAACAAACCACTAGATGAAGTCACAGCTGATAAGTCTACTTTTATAACAGTCTATAGCTGAAGAACACATTTTATGAAAAATTCCCAAGCGCACTTAAGAAGAAAAAAAAAACAACCCATCAATCTTACCATCTGCAATTTAACATGCAGCAAAACACCATGAGCTAAGGAAGATCATGTGAAATGATGAAAAGCTCCTGAACAGCCAGAGAATTAGCTTTTGTGACTGATTTGTGATTTTATGTGATTTGTTTGGCATATCTGCTCATTTGTTTGTCATTCTTTTTGTTGGCAGGATTACTCAGAAAGTTATGGGATAAATTATTTCATGCACTATGTGCCTCAGGACACAGCAACCCCTCTCTGTAACTAACTGTGGGGTCTGGCACGTTGTGGCTGAGTTGCTGTGGTTCCTAAATGCTTTCACTTTACAATAATTTGACCTGCAACTGATGATAGAATATCTAGGTGGGAAGAAATTTCACAAACAGGCTTATTGCATTTGTAGGAATCCTAATATATTACTACATTCTTAAGCTATTTAAAATAATCTTTTCTTTCACAAATGCTCGTAAAAGCAGACTGTATGGCTGGATCCTGATTTTATACATCACCTGCGGCCATAGAACTGAAAACACATGAATTCAAAGATTAAAAGGTGTGGTCTAATACATTGTTCATGGAATATACTTTGAGTGAAGTCACTCATTTGACTTTAAAATCCACAGAAGTATTTCATATACACACAATGAATAAGTCTTTTGGCAGTTGTATGTGACCAGCAGATTATTTGTGGCAGAGATGGTGGTGGGTTAGCTCTAATTAGCCTAGACCTGAGCTTGCATCCTGCTGTGATTTTCAGGTTTTTTCTTTTTTCTTTAAAAGTCTCCCCACTTCTCAAAAACAGATGACTTCAATCCATTAGTTAAAGAAGAGAATCCCCTCCTCCCCCCAGTTTTCTCTTGACTTGTTTATTATATCGCATGGTTACAGCAGCTGTTGCTAGGCAATGGCTGACACTACACTACAAATATTAATATAGTGTGTAAACAATGTTAAAGGAATAAGCAATTAAATTAATAGCATTTAACACCATATGATATAATTAAATACAGTAAGAGTGTAAGACATCAAGTGTCAGCTGTCAGAGAAAACTATATTTGAAACCAGAAAAGACCACATACTGACAGAAGAGCAGGAATGATACCATCAACTCTCTGTGAATGCCACTGAGTTAGGAGGAATCAAATGATGGATTACTGGCTCGAAAAGATTTTGCCTGGTTCATTTGATTGAAAGCTGCCGAGTGGTGGAAGCTACAAACAGCTTCTGAAATTTCTTGCATAAATGAATTATTCACCAGTTTGACTATGAATTAGTCAAGCTGCTGGAGGATGTGTAACAAAAACTCTTAAGTGGCCAAAAAGTTATCCACTCTTTGTGCATTGCTTTAGTGCTGATTGTTGGTCTATATAAAGGACAGGTAACCGATTAATTCACCCATTTAACATCCTCTCATACGTCAGTCAGCAGAATCCTTCACTTCCACTGACAGGTGCTTCAATCATCCACCTCAAAGTTGGCAAAATTTTAACCTAGAATCCACCCACTTGGAATCGCTTTCTCAAAGGAGCCAGTTGAGGTGGTTTGAGCATCTCGTATGGACACCTCCTGGGTTGAGGTGTTTCGGGCATGTCCCACCAGGAAGAGCCCCTGGGGCAGACCCAAGACAGGCTGGAGAGATCACAGTACATCTCTTGGTTAGCCTGGGAACGCTTTGGTGTTCCTCTGTATAAGCTAGAAGAGGTGGCCGGGGAGAGGGAGGTCTGGGCGTCCTTGCTTAGGTTCCTACCCCCACAAACTGCAGCACACACCTGTAAAAATTCCATCTGATTCACGGCACAAATATTTTAATCACCTCTCAAAAGCAGATAAATAATAACATCATGAACAAACTGCAAGTTTGAGCCCCCACTTGTGAATCACACATTGAAGCTGCAACAGTGTTCAGATCACTTAAAAGTCCTTGTTGAACTCAACTTTGGTGATGCTTTACAAAGAAATTCTGAAGGAACCTTCCACCCCTATTATACTGCTGCATGGCTGAAATGTACAAAGGATGCAGACAGCTATATCTGAATGGATCAATAGTGTTGCAATTTGGCAGGCGAAAGGTAAGAAATTCTTCATTGTCAAAGCAAAGGTGAATGCTAATTAGCCAAAGGGTTAGCTATCTAACATCGACCCATGGATCATTAGAGTCAGGGTTACTGTAAGTGTTTCAGGGCAGTAGTAACAAGACTAATATTTTGGTTAGACTGAGCCAGTGGGTGATGTTTCCCATTTGGCCCATGTGCTTGTGCAGTCCTATGCAGTG
Organism: Tylochromis polylepis; assembly: GCA_015107715.1. Classification (NCBI taxonomy): domain Eukaryota; kingdom Metazoa; phylum Chordata; class Actinopteri; order Cichliformes; family Cichlidae; genus Tylochromis; species Tylochromis polylepis. The sequence continues at coordinate 279 of VVHJ01002197.1, read as the reverse complement.
GTATACAAGCTACTTTTGTAGCAGCTAGTGTTATGTTTCATTGTTGTGGTGGGGATTATTTTCATGGTATGGTATGACTCCTCCCCTCGGGAGTGTTGGGCGTGTCTTCTGTTTATCTCCTCCTCCAGGCTGGATGGATACCTGATTGGCTGGTTCAAACTGAGACCCTGGGTTCGTGATTGGATGAGGGATTGGACAGCATATTTAAGAACCAGCTGACACCCATCACGGCTGGCTCTCCCTGCGTCCGCTACCACCAACCAAACGCCAGCTGATCAA
>VVHJ01002195.1:0-11729 GCA_015107715.1 Tylochromis polylepis | reverse complement strand
TCAGGGTCGCTGGAGCCTATCCCAGCTGTCTTAGGGTGAGAGGCAGGGTACACCCTGGACAGGTCACCAGTCTGTCGCAGGGCTAACACACAGACACAGACAACCATTCGCACTCACACCTATGGGCAGTTTAGAGTTTCCAATTAACCTATCCCCACTAACTGCATGTCTTTGGATTGTGGGAGGAAGCCGGAGTACCCGGAGTGAACCCACGCAAACACGGGGAGAACATGCAGACTCCACACAGAAAGACCCCGGCCTGATGGTAGAATTGAACTCAGGATCTTCTTGCTGTGAGGCAACAGTGCTAACCACCGTGCCACCATGATGCCCAAGTTTTAAATACATTCTTTAAAAAGTTGACTTTAACAGAGTGATGATGAACACCCTGAGATGTGTTAAGAAAAATGATGTGTCTCAGTTTTTCCACATTCATTGAGTTTAATGCCATTACAAAAAAATGCTGCTGTAGTAAATCAAAGAAAGCCGTCAGCATGCCTCCTCGGGCTTAAACTCTGAGAAATAAATCCCTGAAATTACAGAAAAAGTATTACTCAGACTAAGGGATATTTTCTGTGAATTCACCGAAAATGTTGAGTTTTAAATAATTTCACCGTGAACGTGCAATAAAAAAAATAAATGAAAAAACCCCCACAAACCTTTGTCATATGCAGTGGAAGACTAACCGTAAATATTCAGTTTATTTGTTCATCTATTGCTTATTTACTCTGGTGTATAATGGCAGGCTTTGTAAGATGTCGATGTTTGTAAGAAGTCTGCAAAGCTTAGAGTTTGGACTCTTATGATGTTAATCCAATTAAAAGTTCCCAATTTTAGCTCTTGTTTACATTTTCCAGTGGGCTGGTTCTGTAACGTCACCCTAGATAAACCTCTAAATGACACATAACGTGTACTTGAACTTGATAAAAAGCAGATGTTTTAACAGTGTCTGAGCTCATTTTTCCTTATCCTTGAAGTTTGACAGCTCGTGTCATTTGTATATTGGAGCCTAGTATTAAACAGCAGTTTCTATCCTGCTGATCTGCTGCACATGACTGAAGCACTCGTGTTTGAGTTGTACAGTATAGATATATGCTGTAGTCTAATGGCAGTGGCTATCCCAGTCAGGGCCAGAGCAGCGGGGAGACGACAGTGCAGATGGTTTAATGGGGATTATCGCAGCGGGATGAAGCGTTTGAGCTGCGATCCACGGGGGGGGAGTCCACTCCATGCAACAGCAGGAAGCTGTATCAGAGCAGCGGATCAGAGCGGGGAGGGGGGGGTAAAGCATGATGCTGTTTGAATGGTGGAGACTGGAGAGGAGGGAGCAGTTATCAAGGAGACGTAGAGGTCACTGAGGAATAACTGATGGACCTTTTTAAATCTTTCAAAAATTAGGTTTAGATAGTTATTCAGGCCATTTTCTTGTAGCCTGATAAACAGAATGATTAATAATGGGGACTTGTTTAGACTAGGTAATGTACTGTGCACTCATGCATCATGCTTTTATTAAGCAGTAGCGTGTTCAAGGGCATTATGAGGGTGTGAGGGCGGGGGACCTGATGAGACTGTCCTCCCAGAATCAGGATCATTTGTTTCAGTAAATACAAAAAAGTAACAAGTTTAAGTTTAAGCAAGGATAGAACGTGTCATGAAACAAAATCACAAAAATGTCAAGTGGTGCAACAAAATGTTGCAATTTGATTCTTATTTCTTATTAGATAGATAGATATAGTAGTAAATGGTAAATATTTGCAGATGGATGGAAAATAAATGCACAAAAGGCAAAAATGAGTCATCAGATGTAACGCCGAAGTAAATCTCATTCAGCATTTTGTCATATATGATGTCTCCATGTGGTGCAATTGTTTCTGCTGAGGTTTTATAGGCACATGACCACTAACCATGTGATGTTAATCATGTGACCACTAACCTTTTTGAAATTATGACAGTCTTGGTGACAATGTACGATCAAGTACCCTCAACCGGACACAGTAGATAGCTGCCCCTCCCTGAACTTGGTTCTGCCTGAGGTTTTTTCCTGTTAAAACGGAGTTTCTCCTTGCTGCTGTCGCCAAGTGTTTGCTCATAGGGGGTCGTCTGATTTTTTGGGGTTTTTTCTGTTTTATTGTAGGCTCTTTATCTTATGATATAAAGTGCATTAAATCCAATAATTTGACACAATAGAAATAAAATTTCACTGAAGTGAATTAAATAAAATCCAGTTCCACAGGCCTAGAGACTGGTCCGCAACCATCAGTTGTAAGAGACAAACGAGTATTCCCTAACTGGTTGCAAGTGGTTGGTGGAGGTTGATGGCACTCCCTGGGAAACTGATTAGTAAAGCCACAGTGACGCAGGGGCTTTAGACCGGAGAGTGACCTTGGGGCGACTCTGGCTGCTTGGGGAAAATGTTGAAACTTGTGATTGCTTTGGTTGCTACCATATTGCTGGTTGTAGTTTGAATGGAAAAAAAAAAAAAGGGCTTCTCTACAAACGTTGCCAAACTTCTCTCTGAGCTGTAGCAAAACTGAAAATGTGATACAAACCAGAAAGGAACCTGTTTACGTGTTGGCTTCAGCGGTGAGGGACAGCTTTTACTTTGAAGGTGAACTTTCTCCGTCTCTGGTTTGCGTCATAACTTTTAAAGTTTTACTATCACAAAGCTAGTAAAACAACTACAGGCAACTGCGGGAATCTAGTCGCACCCAAAGCAATCAGTAGGGCTTTTTTTTTTTTCTTCTTTGGTCTAGCAAAGTTTTTACCCAGCAACTTCCAGCAACCTCCAGCAGCCACTGCCAGCCAGTCAGGAATATACATTTTCACCTAGGGACCCGTATTGTTGGGCACCTTAATAAATATACTTTGCTTTTTCTCTTACTGCTTCATCAAGCTGTATTCCATGTGAAGTGGAAGGAAATCAACATGCAGAATGTGAGGCGTGCAAAGCTGGTTATCTGGTACAAGGACATTTCAGCGGGATCAGAAGGCGAATGAATGTGATTTACATCAAACATACAGGAGTACTTGGCTGCAATTAAAATGCAGACAGGTTAACAATAGCTGTCTACACTGAGACCTGGTATAACCTTGAGCTCATTACGTGTCCCGCTGCATGTTTTGGGGGTTCGTGTACTGAAGACTGCAGCTCATTCCAGTGTCCTGAATTGATTGGGTAGTTGGGTCACGGTGCTCTCTCTAGCATCTGTTTTAAATGCTGTCCACTGACCCATAATGCCCTTCGCTACATAAAACATTGAGCAGTTGTCTTATTCAATTAAAAAGAATCCATATAAGGCTTTATTTTATTGATTTATTCTGATTTTTTTCATCTGTCTATCATTTTGGAGGCAATCTGTTTTATCCCTACTACTTCATCTTTCTTTTTGCTCTCATTTGTCCAGTACTCCTGATGGCAGGAGGAGTGAAGTGGTCGGCGTCCTAATAAACCACCAGCAAATAATCATTTCTCATGTCCCCCCAGATATGTCTCAAGCCCGTCATAAATCTTCACTGTGCCCTGCTGCTTGTTATTTTTACCTTGGTAGGTGTTTAACGGCTTCTTTCTTGAGAGGCCGATTTGCATTTTGTAGGTTTTAATTAGGAAAATGTCTCCAAAACAGCAGCTTGTTCAAAGCCATAAAAGTCTGCAGCAAATGCACACACGTCACTTTTCACTGTCATTTTCCTTCACAATGAATGACCAGGTGTTTTTTGAATACATACAGCTTTGACGGTAGAAAGGAGTATTGTGGAACAAAAGAGTAATTATTCCTTTGAGAGTTACTTCCAACACTACCTGATGTGTGAAATGTTAATATTTCTGTAACGACGGATGAATGTTCATAAAGGAAAGTGGTGCCAGCAAGATTATAAAATTATTTACACTTGCTGTTGCTTTTCTGAGCTTTTTCTCCACTGCATTAATGAGGAGTGATTAAAGTTTTGCAGTTTTGTCTAGAAGAATTAAAACCTTTGCCTAATTTAAAATTTGGATAAAGCACATTGAGTGTTGTCTCCTCGTGTCCCTGCTCTACTTCCGGCTCCTCTCGAGGATTGATAGTTGGAAATGACGATGCCGAGAATAGACTATTAAAATACCAGAGACATATTCCAGTAACCACCATTTACTTCGTGAGTTCTACTGCACCAAAAGCAAAGAGAGAAAACAAAACAAAAAAAAACCCCAACCCCACTCAAATCCTGCACCAGAAGAATTGGATCTCACACACCAACAATCATATCAGCATCATAACTGCATCTGCGCAAGTCGGTGTTTGGTTATCTGTTCTTTCGCCATTAACTTGCCCAATCTTGTAAATCGATACGACATGAAAGTTTCCCATCTATGACGAGCTCCATCTCTCTCATCACTTTTAACCAGGATAACATCGCTCTTTGAATTGCCTATTTTCCAAGCTCAGCTGAAAAGTTATCTTGTCTATTGTGTGTTTTCCTTAAACTGCTGACTTCCGTATACTGAGAGTTGAGGATCTTTTTAAACCAGTGATATTACTTCCTTGGCTGCTGCCAAAAGTATATGCTGTACATGCATCTTTTTTTTCTGCTCCTCACCACTTCTCATAATCCCATGGATGGGCAGAAATGGTGTCCTGGGTAACTGAAAGTGGAATATTTTCTCAAGTAAATCAACTCATTCCCTCCAAAAACAATCCAGAAGAGAGCACTCCTAAAGCACAAGGGTGACTCCTCAACACAGTTTTTCCAGAAAGCGCTTATCTTGCTGGGGTCCATTGTGTTATATTTCAGCAGCAATTACAGTCTTTTACCTCCTCGACTCTTTAAATGATCATACCTTAAATCTCATCATTTCAATAATCGGGTTTAAAACGGGTCAATTGATCAAATTTTCACAACAAACAAAGATTATACAAAAGTTTATGTCCTGCAGTGGGACATGCACCAACTCCATCACTTTGCAGTGCAGCTGACACTGGCAGTCAATCTCCCGATTCTCTGCCTTGCTGTTCTTCATTGGGGTTATCTGGTAATTGCATTTAATGTTTTAGCATTCAACAAATGATTGCAAGTAGTTATGGTGACTACATTTTGATTACACGGCAGGAACCCTATCTCCAAATAATCATGGGCTGATGATGGTTCTGGCTTGATTCTGAATGTAAGTAGTTAATGTGAGTTTCTGCGAATGTAGATGGCCACAGAATCATGACAAACAGATTGCATTTTAATTGCCAGATTGACTCATAGCAGACTGACTTCATCTTGTTGCTATTTTATTGACGTCTTCATGCCTTTAAGACAGGCTGCAAGTGGTTGCAGACCTGATCCATCTGTGAAGCAGCCGTTTCAAAGTGAGATCAAGTTCGCTGCATATAGTCGCATTCGTTTAGTTGTGCTGCGATCTCAAACCACCGTTTTCCCTAATGTGCCTATAGCATAAGCAGAGATCACCGAGGTTGTAGACTAGAACAAGCACTACTGACGATTAAATGATGTGAAGTCTTGAAGGCTAAAAACTCTCTACTCTAATCATTCTTCATTCACGTTTGTTTTACAAAGACTGCTGGAAAGTGTTTGTTCTCTGTTTCCCATTGCTGTTGTTTGTTGTGATTTATTCTGCTTTTAGACTGGTTTGGTGTTTTCAGATGGCGCAGTTTTATGGTTTTTATCTCTGTACTCAGTTGACACTTCGGAGCAATTTAAGCCATCTTTATGGCGACTGGAGTCATTCAAGAAACACGTATTTGGCTCTACAGTAATAATAAGGCCAAAGATGGTAGCATATTCCAATAGAAGTGCTTGCTGGGTGGTTGTACAACTCCCTCCTACATTTTTCTAATGTCATAACTGGTGTTATGACTTTTTCTATGTGAAACCAGCAATCTAACATTTGCTGTTTGGTGATTGGCCAGATGTGTAATGTTGGGGAACTGCTATAATCACTTTCTGACGTACAGCCTCAGAGATGCTCCATGTTAATGGGAGCATTAGTTTTCGTTTTTCTGAATTGTCTTTGTTTAGTTTTCATTATAAGTTTGTGAGCGGAATGCGAGGAAAATGTGACCCCATTACCCGAAGGTAAACGCTGTCTGTCGAAAGACCTTTTGTTGTTATTGAAATCGTGGAAGTGGAACATCCTAATCACCTTCTAAATCACTCTGCAGATGACCGATGTGTGATTAACTTTTACACACGAGTTCTGCCACAAACGGTCCAGCCAGCTCGTTTACTGTGCTTGCATATTGCAACAGTCGTTGTTTGACAGTGATGAGATCTGTGTGATTTAGGAGCACTGCAGTGAAATAAAGGTGTCTCTGCTCTATAGCGTTCCATCAGGTTGGGCTCTGCAGTCTGAACTTGAATGTCACATAGTTAATCTTCCCACTCTTTTGTTGGGTGATATTATCCAAACTTCAGATGGCGTTATCCTCTCTCCAGGGCGACCTCGGTCAGAATCGCATCCCAAACCAGACGCTGTTTGTTTTTCTTCCTGAACTTTATTTTTTTTGCTGCATATTCACTTACTCTTTAAAATATAACGACCTGCTCTGCAGTGCTGTCGCAGGAAATGCCATCAGCCATTCTCCTTGTGTCTCTGTCCTCACTTCTCCACCTCGCCACCTTCTTGTCGTCCTGTCTTTAATTGTATATGTATGGCGGTCTCCAGGGCCGTGTTCCTAACAAGAGCAGTCTAAGGCTGTAAATCCCCTCTACATCATGCATGACTTGACTCCTTGGATTCTGAAGGATATCTGGAGCTGCTTGTGATATTTTCTTGAGAACATCAAAATAATGTTTCCTCATTTTTCATCTTCCTGTTTGATGAGTGATTTTGAAGATGTGACTCCAAATCTAATGTAGGCCAAGTCCAGCCTTCTTTAGGCATGGCCTCGATTAGCATAAGTGGACAACATGTTCTGCAACACGAAGTAAAACAGCCTAAGCAAAGCAAGCGCAGCGTTAAAAAACACCTTTACTGAGGAGCATAGATGGTGTTAAGTAGTAAGTAAGTAGTTGAATTCTTCACTGTAATCTTATTTAGGCCATTATTAATACACAATATTGATGTTCTAGTTTCATTAATCATGGCAGACACATTGCTACTTCCCCTTGGCCTGACAGAGGCCGGTTCACTAACTTCCTGAAGCCTGCTTTTGTAAAATGTGTTCAGAGAAAGACACAATGATATATTTATATATGCACAAATACTCTGTCTGTTGGCGCAGTGTATTCAGTGTGTGGTTAAATATATGAAGGTGGCCCAAAGACTCAGAAGCATCCAGGGCTGATGGAGACAGTCACATAAGACATGGATGGAGAGGCTTCTGCTTTCAGCAGATAAGCACTTTAAAAAAAAAAAAAATTCTTATCTAACAAAACACAAATATGCACACACAGAATGAGAAGTTAGATTCAGGGTCAACGTTATGCTATCTTTTGTTAATAATATTTATGTCTAGATTGACAAAAAGTGTTACTTGTCTACTTTGGGAATGTTTTCCAGCAGAATTTGAACCCATTTCGTTCCTCAGTGTATTTTTTTTTTTTGTGTGTGTGTTGAATTCACAAGTTTCATCTACTCTGTCAGGCTCAACACAGGCAGTTATTCTCATAATAATAATAATAATGATAATAATGATGATGATAATAAACTCTAGTTCTCTGATGAGTCCATTGAGTACATCAGTTCCTCTCGGTGTACTTATTTCACACATACATTAGTTAACAAGTGTAATCGCGGTTTGAGCTCATCAGGCGGCGATGGTTGATGGCCATGGTTCATTTGGTCTTGGCTGCAGTGCTATATCAACAAGCTGCCTGTGTAAAAATCACGCTTTCAAATACTCAAAAATGGTTTCAAACAGTCAAAGAATGCATAAAATCATGAACCTCGTTGTGACCTGTTAGCACTTTTCAAAAGCTCAACGTGTCCGGATTGCAAACGCCAACATGGCAAAGGTGAAAACACTCTGCAGTAGCCTTCACAACGGGACCGACCACTGGGGGACTTCTTGGGCTACATGCATACATCTTTTGTATACAGTCTGTGATTTTTGTCCTGATTCATGAAGGGAATCTAAATGTCAATCTAAAACAAACCCTTTGTTTGTACTCAGTCACTTTATTTGTATTAAAAAGAAAGAAGATAATATATAATAATGGGTTAAGCAATCTAAATGGGTTAAGCAATACACGTCTGTGTAAACACACGCTGTATACAAACCATATAACTGTCTAATCACATGACAGGTCAGTTTTATTTATTTATTTGTGTATTTAATTTCTGATAAATGAGTGTCCGTTTTATCCCTTTTCTTATGTTTTTTTTTCTTTGCCCGTTTTGTATGTAAAGCACGTTCAGATTAATGTGATGAAACATGCGTATAAATGTCAGTTAGGTTTGCTTGATGGGGATGTTTTCAGGTGATCAATGATGCTGAACGTAGACTCTTATAAAGTGCTTTTAACCACGCTGTGCTTTCTTCCATGCTCCATCTATATTATCTGCTTCTCTCTCGACCACCGCCACCATAATCATGTTCTAACGGTCTTTGTCTTACTTGCCTCTCCTCCTCCTTGCCGCCTGTATATTCTGCAAATCAGTTGCCTCGTTATTGCTATCATGAGGATTTGCATGTATCTCTTGGGCTTTTATGGACTATTTTAGGCCATTTCTGCCGGGGTGTCCTCACGTCTTATATCATATCATACATGTCAGAATCGTAGCAATGAATAAATATTTCTTTGCGCCCTGTATGTAAGAGGCAGACGTAGTGGTGTTTCCAGCATCATTCAGTCACGGAGTGGTTTACTCTCTTGTGTGTCATTAAGGTTAAATATCGCCGGGAATCAACAATCTTTCTTTTCTTTGCTTTCATTCATGTCATGAACATACAAGGCATGTCTTCAGGCGCCGAGCTATTTAAACATATGTTGAATAATTGAATCATTTTTTTATTGCTAATTAATTAATTTCAGTCAGCCATAATGGAAAGAGAACTGCTTCATTCGCACAGTGAATGTGAGCAATGTCTTAATTTCTGTCAGAGGGTTGAAAAAAAGAAAAGAAAAAACCTCTTAGATTTACACGTTCAAGGTCTCAACTCAAGGTCTTAATTAAAGTTAAATGATGCTTGCAGTTGTTGAGGTCTTAAATAATTGCAGTTTTGCAGAGGAAGCAGCTCAGCTCTTTCAAACACTGTTGAGCTGTCTGCATTGCAGCTATTTAACTGCGTTTGCTGTGAAATGCATCTTGTAATTAATTCAAGCTGGCATTTCAAGTGTTACACCTTCAAAATACAAACCAAAAAATAACATTTCATGCATTTCTTAAGGCAGATATGTAGGACGGAGACAAACTTATTCAGAGTAACTAGCAAAAATATATTTAATGGTAGCATTTCTGTACCACATCTTCATCTGGCAAAGGTTTAATGACAGAGAGACCTCTTATAAAGGGAGGAGATGCAATCTGACAGCACGCTTTCATAAAGACATTCATAAGAAATGAAAGGATTGAGGATTTCAACCAAAAGTACTGTTTGAAATTCTCTGGGAATGAGTTCACTGTTCTTTGTAGACTTCACCCCAAAGAGTTCTCCAACCCTTGTTTTTGACCCACCCAGTTTCACTGCGCTGTGCACATTTTACCAGTGTAATGCAAAGTAAGCAGGGTCTTCTTCCATTTTTGGTTTTTAATGGTTGCTGGTAAATGGCTTCTAGATGTATAACTGTCATCTTCTTGCAATAGCACATTACAGCCTACCAGCCATGGCAGGCGAGTTTGATCTCAGCAGGGTCAGGCCAGTAAAACCACTGCACAGTAATGACTGACAACTGGAAGGACTTTGTTATTTTTGCTCTCCATCTATCCATTCTCTACCGCTTATCCTTTTCAGGGTCGCGGGGGGGCTGGAGCCTATCCCAGCTGTCTTAGGGCGAGAGGCAGGGTACACCCTGGACGGGTCGCCAGTCTGTCGCAGGGCTAACACATAGACACAGACAACCATTCGCACTCACACCTATGGGCAGTTTAGAGTTTCCAATTACCCTATCCCCACTAACTGCATGCCTTTGGATTGTGGGAGGAAGCCGGAGTACCCGGAGTGAACCCACGCAAACACGGGGAGAACATGCAGACTCCACACAGAAAGACCCCGGCCTAATGGCGGAACTGAACTCAGGACCTTCTTGCTGTGAGGCAACAGTGCTAACCACCGTGCTGCCCTATTTTTGCTTTCAGTGGGGGAAAAAAGAGACGATAAACGGCGTAACATGTGTTAAGAGAACATGAGTGTAATTCAAAGAATCTATCCAAATTCTTCCAAATTCATGGAGTCTGCTGTTATTAAATGTGTGTGATAATTTACAGATTATAGCAGAAAGAAGTTTTTATAACTAAACACTGACATTATTTTACATCTTGATTCAGACAGCTTATCTTATTTCCCTTACATTTCCATTTCTTTATAGAAGACAAATGCTGGCATCATCACGTCATGAATATCTGTGCATTTTATAAAAATGTCAGTAGACTTTTCACGCGTTACAAAGCCACCCAGTGGGCCAGACTGATGGAAATAGGAGACTGTAAATAATGGAGCAGCAGTCAGCTGCCTCTCAAGAAACATCCTCATCCTATGAATGAACTCAAACTGCAGCTGGAGATGCTAGTCCTTACTTCACCTGCTCCAAGTGCGTGACCCTCCAGCTCACAGCAGGTCTCCAAAACAGAACAAAGACTACAATTTCCTGCTGCAGACCACAACAATGGAGTCAGAACTAACTGCAGGACAAAAGAGTCTTTTGGGAGGCAGCTGAATGATTTTTGAGGACCACCAAAACGGCAACAAGCTGGTTAGCAGTCAAACTTTCAAAGTAAGAGCAAGCAGATCTTGTTTACAGATGGGGGGAAAAAAGGTATGTCCCAAATGAGCAACTATTTATATTCTAAAGAGGTGGAAAGAAAAGCGTCTGGACTTCTTTAAGTTTCTTGAAGACGTTTCATCCGAGAAGCTTCTTCAGTTCTAAGAGCAAATGGTGGAGAGTCCCAGATTTTAAGCCCTATGGGAGTGTCCCCAAGAGGGTCATGGACCCCCTATTGACTATCTACTGTCTACACAGAGTAGATGACCATTTATATTCCTTTAAAGATAAAGACAGTCTTTGTGTGGAAAAAATTACATGTATTTGTGTTAGAGTGGGAGTCTCCATGCAGGAGGCATTACTGTATAATTATAGTAAAATTATTATTGTTGTTGTAACTTTTTATCTACGGTCAGATTGATGAAAATAGATCACAGTTGAAATCAAAAGGTATATGCATTGGTATGCATTACGTGTTGATTGAGGTCATCATAAACCTTTCACAATAATGAGATGAGATGGGCCTGTCTGGCTTTGCCCAACACATGATGATGATTAATCAATCACTTAAGACGTTCGCTTTGCTTTCATTAATCCGGGCAGCTGTGTGTGGGTAGAGAAGAAAAAACTGAGAGGGGATGGCTCAATCAATCAAAAGCAGCTGGGGATGTTTGAGAGGACAATAAACTTGAGTTCCAAGTAGAAACAACACTAAGATCCTTCCCCTGTCAGCAGCAGCAGCATGCGACTGCACAGAGCACAACCAGCTGCAGCCACACACTCAGAAAAGCCAGCAGAAATGTACTCTATGCCCAGGAACAACGTCTTCTTCTTCTTCTTCTTCTTCTTCTTGTGAACCTGCTGGGCGGGTGGGCGGGTGG
>VVHJ01002194.1:11274-43659 GCA_015107715.1 Tylochromis polylepis | reverse complement strand
TTTGTTTGGAGGGAATATTTTACTTTCTTTTCTTGTTTCTTTCAGTATTAATATAGATACTTTTTGGATTATTCATTTATTTATTTATTTCCAGTGCGCCAAATTGCACAAATGACTTAACATTACGTCTGAGACATTTTGATTTTTAACTTACTTTTTGTTTAATTTTATATTTGCTGTTTGGTCGAGTGTGTGAGACAGATAAACACTGGAACGGCCTGTAAACACGGTTATAGCGGCAAAAAGAAGCCAGTTTCTCTTTGTTTCCCTCCCCACCATTGTGGGTTTTTTTTTTAATTTAAATAAAATGTTTTGGGGTTTTTTTTTCTGAACATGGGCTACTGCCTTTCTTTCTTTCTGTTCTGAGTTTGAGTAAATGAATCGCTGCATTTGGGCGCGCTCTGAGGAGGGGGCCGTTAAAACAGCGCTATTATTTTTTTCTGTTGACTGCTTTCCTTAGCTTCAACCAACATTATTAGCAAACTTACTCATGGCCAAATAAATAAATCGCTCGTGTTAAAACAATCGGTGAAAGGCTCAGCCCGTCGTCGATAGTCGATATATTCGTCCAATCGCCCAACCTTAATTCACACCCACCAGGATCGACAGGTCTCACCAAAACAAATTACCCTTGCAATCTAACTACCTACCTGCACACTTTTATTTTTCATTAGTGTCCTCATCAAAGTCACGGTTTTCTGTCGGGGAGCTAACAAATTTGTTTCATTTCCACTCAGTTCTAGCTTGTTACACTGTTGTTGCTCGGTGTCATGAGACAGACAAATTTATATCTAAATGCCATATTGTAGAACAGCTGCTAAAGACACGTTTCTCTATTGATGGCACCTGACATACTGAAATGCGGTTTAGTTGTCATTCATCCTTTTACTTTGAGGTGACCCGGGGAGTGAGAGAACCACATAGAGAACATAAATTAGAAAATGTGGCAAGGCATGAATTGGTTAATATAAACTATTACTACCCTTACAAAACACCTTACATGAAAGAAGTCATGTAAACGGACAGTTAGCAGCACTGTGCCATTCAGACATGCTAATCTCTAGAAACCCCACCCCTACCATTTTTAAGGAGCTCACGCGCTTTGTTGACACAGCATGGTTTTTGTCCCTGTGCAAATACACGTACTAATACCAAATATACACAGACTAAGTGAAGACCATGAGTGTGACTGATCGAACAGAGCTTTAAGTTTGATCTTCTCTCTAATTGGAACAGGCAGCTGAGTATTTTGCAAAACTCTAAAAGGCGGATTTCAGTTCAAGGCGTTGGCCCATCGTGCTTATACTCTCCATCAAGTCCTTGGCTGTAATACCCCTGGTTGCCAAGTCAGCATTATATAATGCATATGAGAGTGTGTACTGTGAAAACACAAGAGACTGCTCTTATTAGCTTAATGGCAGTAAGTAATGCAAACAGAGAAAATCATTTACAAAACTCATTACTTTTCAAGCAGTGCAACATGACTGAAGAATTGATGGGAAAATCAAAAGTCTATTAATACCAGTGCTCAGACTTTTGCCACAAGACTGTTGACAACATGATATTAAACCGTGACAGGCCTTTGGGTCTTTCTACTCTCATTTTTGCTGAAGAAGACATAGGACTCATAAGCATTCCACAAGACTTATAGGGCCATGCATTATTATGTCCTTAACTGCCCAACGAGATTTTTGTGCATTAGAAGTCAAGCACTCATTGGCATCTGTGGAGATATTAGGCATGCAGAACATTTGAAAAGCAAGCTGACATGACACCCATTTGGGATCATGCTTTGTTCTACTTCATGCGTAGCTTCTCCAGTGTACCTTGAAATGGATACTTTCTGTTGATACCTTTAAGGGGGGTCAACGCAAGTAGCTGCAATTTTCAAAATGTGTCCAGTGTGCAGCCCTCTCTCAGGCTGATTCACTTCAAAGTCACACTATCATTCTCCGTGAAGAAACCCGCACATATGCAGATTTAATTTCACTTTTAAAAGGTCAGTTTAAGAGAAAAAAAATCAAGCTCTTGGGGTTTGGCCCTTTTCCATTTCTGGCTACGCAGCCAAGTGCATTAAGCTGTACAGATGAAGTGCCACAGTCAACCAAGCAGAAAAATAACTTGTGCTTGCCTCTGTTAGCTAGGGCGGGGTCGGTCCGGGTCAGCTTTGGACTCTCTAGCGCCTGGGGCGGCTGGGACCTGAAGACTGTTAATTACCACTGATGAGTTGAGTGTGAGTGACCTGATGATGATGGACTATATATCTTCCTCACAGAAAAGGGAATAAAATGGGAATCAGTGCTTTGATGGGACATGTGGGGAAACGTGGCTGCACTGGTTAGAAGGGTGTAGCAGCAAATATGCATTTTGATGATGTATAAATAATTACTGAGGGAAGAAGAGTTTTACACTGAAGTGAAAGGAAAAGAGGAACCACTCCATAGCTTCCACAAGTGCTAGTTTCTAGGGTTATGGTGCTGTATATTTTATTTCTCAAAAAACTTAGACCTTTAAAGAACTTTAATGCAAACTTTGAAATCTTTGAACTACACAGTGCACTCCTGTTTGTGTCTTTGAAAGACTCCAGTATCCTTGTTTTGCTGTTTTAAACTTTTGAGTGAACCCCACCTCATAAACTAAGTGGAGAGTTAAATGCTGCACTTGGCCATTTCAACAATGACTCCCTTTTTTGCATTTATATTCCTGGCACGCAATGGGTATGAATCTACAGGGTGAAGCTGGAACAGAGGAAAAGTGTGCATGTGCATGTGCGCATGCTACAGATGTGTATGTAGGCAGGGGTGTGTTTGTATGTGAGCGTGGCGTGCACATTCCAGCTCCCTGTCCATGTGTTTGGATTTGAAGCGGGTGCTCTCTGCCAGCCGTTTTTCCCCGCCCTTTTTTTCCCTTCTCACGGCAGAGCTAGTGTACCTGGGAGAGAGAGGATGAGAAAACTTGCGGGGGAGAACCTGATGGAGCAGGTTCTCCAACTGCCTGCAGCTGACTAGAGTCAGTTGATGCAGGGGAGTCACCCATAATACGATAGGCTCAACATTTGCTTTGGCCTGGTTTCCCTGTCTTGGTAAAATATGGACTGTTGGCATGGACTGTGACAGTTTTAACCTGCAATAACAATTCTACTTAGGGAGCACATCTTTGGTTGAAGCTTTACCTTTCCTGCTAAGGCCTGGATGCGATGCACAAAGTAGCAGCGTAGTTTGCAGCTCTTTTGTGTTTAGTGTGCTTTTGAACGATGGCCGATTTAGTGGGCGATATTGCAAATTGCTCAATTATAGTTTGGCCGATGTTCATCCATAAGTATGAGTGCACTCGTTCATGCACAAGACTTAACAAAAAGCCCAGTGTTTTCCTGTCAGACTTTCCACATTTTCTGTAATAACCAATACAGCTGAGGCAGCCATGGCTCTTTCCCTGAGGTTCCAATATTGCTGAAAATTGAATGATTACATGTCAGACACGGGTGCTCTCCCCATTATAAAATTGACAGGAATATTTGAAGCCTCGTGAGGGTCATCCCCCGATGGAGGGTCAGAGGGAAGTGTAGAAGCAGCAGGAAATGACACACAGCCCCAGGCCTCATCATTCTCTGCCAGGCATGGCCCACTTCCATGCTGTGCCTGTGCTACAAGCAGCCACTTTGCAGAGTCAGAATGATAGATTACGCTAGGTGAGTTAAACAATTATGGAGTAATTTGGAACTCAGTGCCTCATAAATTGTTAGTCCCCCACCCTGAAAGAAGTCTTGGAAGAGTAATGATTCAGTATTCTCAAAAGAAAGTCAGATTAGTCACTCAAGCTAGTCTTTGATGCTAATAATTACAGTATTTGGGGTGTGTCAGGTACTCACTTCTGTGCTGTTTTGCCATGTCTACTGTGTTGGAAGGTTTTAAAAGAAGGCTTGCAAAACCAGAAACATTCAAACTTGCACACTTGTGCCAAGAGATAAACACACACACACACGCACACACGCACACACACACGCCACTGTGACATTGCATTTTTATCCTCAGAAGAATAAGAGCAGAGTGAGAAGACCGCCATAGTGTACACTATGCAGGGTGTTATCATGCAGGCGGCTGATAACTGACTCGTTTATCGACTGTAAATATAATAAACTGACATTTAGAAAGTAAATCGGGAATGAGAGAACAGGACATGCCATAGACATGACTCTGTAGTGACGCACAAGATGGCAGGGGTCTAGCTTGTCTGCTGGGATGGCAGCAGTTATCAGATTATTTCCGCCGGTTTTCAGACATGAGACTCCTGGGAGGAGCGAGGGATAAAAATAGAGATAAATTTTGTGGCCAGCAGTTCCGTGTTGGTAATGGATGGACATTACACATAGAGTAGCCTTTAGGTGTGAATTTGTGTCTTAAGATTTAAGATGTCGACAAAAAAACAACAAAATAAACGTAACCAATCACTGGATTCAGATGACGAAGTGGTCTGTTTTGGAAGCATAAAACAAACTGCGCTCCATAGGAGGTGCAGGTGTTACTCTGTATTATTCACATTGTTAATAAAACCCAGAAAAGGCCAAAACTGACAACATATTATTCAGCCTCAAAATACACTCTGACTTCACTAGACTGTGGCCCTCAACTGCAAGCTTATTTGTTTCAGCAATGGCCTGTGAAATATACCTTCAAAAACCTCTGCAATGGCAGCACCCCCGCCTCACATCAAGTAAGAAATATGACATTTTTATGATTAAAAAAATATCACAATTGCACAGAGAATGTTATATGGTATTCTCTGCACTTTGAGAGCCAAAGATTGTGTGAAAATAATATTTGTAGACGATGATGGGGACACCCCAGTAGTGTTATCTTCTGCGCTGATCTGCAGGGTACAGGGTGCATTATAGGTGGACAAACTAAGTGGGTGTAACACACCTAAGCTAGAATTACTCATTATGAAGTGACCTCGTGTGTTCCACAGTGTTATCAAACCAGAGGACTGTACTGCGAAACAAGAGTTCATCTTATCCAGGTAACTTCAGGGTTCACCCTGTGATTTCAGCAGTACTAATGTGGTCTTACCTGGATTTGGTAACTTGTTGCAAATCTAACTCTGGAGCAGGCTATGCTGTGTTGGAGATCAACAGGCATGAAATCACTGCCTGTCGACCAATCAAAGTTTTCTGGAATTGAGCGCTACATTAGAATTCTGTTTTTTGAACCATTAAAGAGCACAAAGGCTGCAAATGAAAAAAATATTTTAAAAATTCATTTAAATCCCTTGGTTAACTTAGCAAAATGGTAACCAGTTTAGTCTGATTAGTCTTTGTCTGATTGCTGATGTTAGACTAAGTGAATCCAGACAATGGAAAGATACCCGGGGTATACTGAAGTCACTTTGTAGTACAGTGCTCCCGTCTTCTGTCTGTAATGCTGACAAAGAAAGTAAGGATACATCATTCACCATTATATCTTGACAAGCTCCGTCTCCCTATTGGACAGTATTGATAATTAGGTAATTGATGAAGCAGCCAGTGTTGCTCCAGATGTATAAACAACTCACTTTGGAGACGATCAAAAATC
This sequence comes from Tylochromis polylepis, assembly GCA_015107715.1. Taxonomy (NCBI): domain Eukaryota; kingdom Metazoa; phylum Chordata; class Actinopteri; order Cichliformes; family Cichlidae; genus Tylochromis; species Tylochromis polylepis. Next base: position 38,092 of record VVHJ01002194.1, on the reverse strand, counting down.
CTGCTGTTGTATGATGCTGCTTATTACATAAACTCACTTTATCTGTGCTGAAGGTGGGCTAGTTACAATAATTTTGGAAAGAAAACCCTGTGATAGTGTAATGAAGAGTCAAACAATAAAAGTACTGCGCATAACTCTCACAATCTCTACAACTATAACTTATAAGCCCCCAAAAAATATTTCAAAGGGAAATGACCCAAATGAAAGACACTCAAAGGCATAGCTAAAAATGCAAAATCTTTATTTTGAAACAGGCAGAGGTGAAAATCATGAAGCTACCAGCGAGAAACACAACTCCAAAAGAGGAACAGGCAAAGTCAAAGTCTGTGAAACAATCCAAACACAAAGAGATCAACAGTAATGCTAGAAATTTCAAAAGAAAACAGTGGGAATGCAAGGGGCCGTAAAAGACTTGGGGAAATAACTGAGCATGACAGTCGGTCAAATCCAAGGCAAACTGAGGGGCAAGTGGAAGCGGATAGGACACAGGAGTGTGATTGGGGAAGAGGAAACAGCTGTAGAGCACAGGCGGTGCTATTCATGTCAGGCAAAACAAACAACAATGGAAGATTACTAAAGGAAATGAAACTGACATAAACAGACAAACCAAAGATTACAAAATAGGACAGGAAATATTTTCAAGTAAAACATAACAACAATGCAAAAACCATGACAGGCTGTGGGGCTAAAAAAAAAGCCACAAATACATAGTCTTAGTTTTAAATAAGGCTTAATATTTTCCTTTTAACCACTGGGAACTGTAGTTGTCATCAAATGTTACTCAGACAGGTGTAAAAGTGCATTTGAGGTGGAATGTTTTCACATTTGAAGTGTTCAAGTGATATTTTACAGCAGCTGGATCTCTGTGTTGAGTCAAAATAAACTGCTCATTTTCAGGGGGATGATTGTTGACTTTGGCCTCTTTATGGAACTTGTTAACAGTAAAAATATTACCACAGCTGCCCCGTGTCTCTGTGACGACATTTCAAATATACTTTCTCCTATACATCATCCACTGATGTGTAGAGCTCCCCTGTGGATTACAAGTCCTGGTGTCATCATTCGTCACTTCTCCTTACATCCATCGCTATGTGTAATGTATTGCCCAGAATACTTTGAATCATCCTCTCTGCCTCCTTATTGGAAATGCCGTGTTTGTTGCGTGTTACTGGGATTAAGTACAGTGTAGACTGAGATTATTGAGAATTTTTTTCTATTCTGACCAGTAATCTAAACATGTGCCAACCACTTCCTGGGAAAACCTTCATCTCGTAGGTACACGCACAAAACAGACGCATGCAGTCAGACTGAGACACACACAACGTGATGCAGACACTCACGGACACAGAAATAAACATTCAACCGTGCACATATTGCACACAGGCAGTGACTGCACCTTTGCTGCCCGAAGCATTTACTGTCTTATCTACTTTGGGCTTTGCTTCACATTTATGGAGTTTTAATGTCCAAGAGCCTTTTTTCACTTAAAAGCTCCAAATGTTTACAAGCAGCTCCATATGATGTCATCCCATTTAAAAATTACCCAAAGGGAAAGATCCCCTCGCAGCAAATCTCATTTTATGACATTAGTCATATCCTTTAATTACTCCAGTGCCCTCGGTGCTAAATGAGCAATTACTTCAGAACACTGTTGCATTTAGCACGACTGCTTATGTATTTGTTGAAAATTCAGAGTCTTTTCATATTTTTCTGCATAATTCACATGTGCTCCATTTTTTGATTTCGACTGCATGCAGGAGATTTCACCTTTTTTCCTCCTTAAATTCCTACCCACATCAGATCATGTGAGGTAACGGCAAGAAGGAAAATACCATAGCACTTATTTTTAGGACTCTCCCAAATGCTTGTGGAGAAGCAGTGCAGGATGAGCGGAGAGATTACGGCTCAGTGACTTTAGATTTTTCCCTGCTGCTGATTGCCAGTGTTGTCTGGAAAGCATCCTGCGGGAAGCGTGCGACTCACGGATATTACACACAGACTTATTACCCTTGACAGAAGAAATGAGATGAAAAGAGAGAAATAATAGTGAAAGCACCACTACCTCAGGGTGGAATAACACACAGCCAGCAGGCAGTGCTGGTTTCTCTTTGATTGGAGAAGATTGCATAATTCTAGTTGTGCCCTTGTTGTGCGTCGGTCACCCGTCACAAGTCCTCTGTGTGTGCGTGTGTGTGGTTTGTGATTTTTTTGTTTACTTGTATGGTATGTTGTTGCGCGTGTATTTTTGCGTTACACTCTGTTTCCTTTTTTAGCTCTTAGTTCCGGTGTGTTGCTATTTGCAGCAATTTTGCGGGCGCTATCTCAACAAAGCTGCATTTTTTTCCTTAAAAATTGCAGATTTATTATCCATAGTTCAGCTCTTGTTATGCTGATCAATTAAGTTAATTGTTTACAAGACAAGTGAGATTTCTACAATTTTAATGTCTAAACTGTAAAAACAAAAAGCAAAAAGAAGATACTGTAGATGCCCCAGCTCCATTAAACAGGAACCTGCTAATAAAGCAGTCTTATAGAAAAACTAGCCCAGTCAATAGCTGAATATTCAGTGTAAGAGCTTCACAAGCTGTGGTAAATAAGTGTGGAAAATATTACTGAGAAATTTGAAATTCAGGTTATCTGTGTTTAAATTAATTTATATTAAAAAATTTGATGTCCATGTTTTTCCAGTGTTCCCTTTAATGGCATGAGAGATAGATTTGAATTAATTTGCATTGATGTGCAATTTCTTCATGAAATAATATGTAATTATATTGGAAAAATGCACTACAGCTGGAAAAACACTTATTTATAGCTATACACTTAAAAGATATTGCATTTAAAATTTTAGCAAATGGTTGCCCATTTGTACTTTCAAAAGACCTGGTTTCATTTGGAGCTGTGTTTGTGACCATTTGCAAACTGAAGTTCGCTATTCTGTCTCCATTAGAGTCGATTTTTGGGGTCTATTTTTCTGTCCTTTAGCTCCTGAGGAAAATATCTAGGCCTTTACCTTCAAAAATCTCCCTTTGTTCACCAGCTACGTTTTCTTTTAGAGATTTACAGATAGCATCCAACAAGTTCATCAGAGTGTTTCTTTATGCCTGTGTACCTGCAGCAGCCTAGGCTAGAGGTTTTCAGGTTGGCTCGTAGGCCAAATGTTCCTTTCTTGTGAATGCAATATCCTTCGAACAACTTGAGAACATTTCTTCAAAACTGGCAAAAGCAATGAACTGATTAAAATTTGATTTGATTTAACTTAAGTAACTTAAATCTTCGTTTGCTAATTGTGAACAGTTGCCATCACTTTGGAAGAGAAGGAGTGATGGATGTAGATATCACCTTTCGCTTTACTGTTTAAGGGAAGCATGCAAACATGTGGTGGTTATTCTAGTTTCACTGTGAATGAAAACAGCTGTGGGGAGCGAATGAACCCGAGCATTAAAACTGTGACATGTAAAACCAAAACAATTAGCCACAAAGATTCTCAAAAGGGTAAAATATATATATAGTGCAGAGCAGATAGCCAAATAAAGTGCTGTCCTCAGAACTAGCCTTCATATTAAAGGCAGAATGCACTGAATTGATTGTAATCTGTCTATTTGCTTCCTGATTTTTCAGTGTGTAATGGACTTGCTTCAAATGAGGTCAATGATGAGGTGTGACCTCAATCAAGAGAAATCTAATCTAAGACAAGAGTGAATCACGCTAACAACTGAAGCAGAAACACCGTAAAGGGCAAGGTGAAAAAATGTTTGCCACGTTGTTGAAGCTTCAGAAAGCAGGAGCTAATTGTGTCCCTGAAGGGTTGAGACAGCGACTCTATCAGCTTGTAGAGGCATCTTTGTTGTATTTCTAACATACCCGTGACCTCTGTGTGGAGGAGGGCTGTCAATAAAGGATTGATATAATACTGTATTCATTTTTATTCACTAGATTTAGATTCCTTATATGAAACAGGAGCGGGATTTGTTTTCAGCGGGCTCTCCCCTCTGATCATGTGCAAACAAAAACAAACCTAAACCCACAGTTGGAACGCCTTTACTTTGGCGGTTTATTCATGCTTGTGTAAGAGCGCATCAGGAGGCTTGTGTGTTTCCTTCGGAACAACGCATCATGTAAACTCGGAAGCCTGCAAAAAAGGATCATCAGCAGACTGTATCTTGAACGTGAGTACAGAAGAGGAAATATTCAGTTTGGATTTAGCTGAACACATTGTTCCACCAGCAGATCACATCCCGTGAAGTGTCTGGGATTAAGACTTTTTAATTACTGATAATTATGTGTGCGTGTCTGCTTTTGTGTGCATGCTCTTCAGCGTTGCATACAACGTGACTTGTTATGAACTTGTTTGCAGTTCCTGACTGTAAATGAGCATTTGTGTGAATGTGTGTGTATGTGTGTGGTTCCCTCTGCCAGTTTCCTAATTTACCAGACACTTTGAAGGGTTCATTTACTTTTTCACAGAACTCCTTCACACCCGTGTGGTGAGCACAGGTCTAAAAAATTGAAAGCTTGTGGCTACCTCAGACCATACTGTGGTTACCTGAGAATCCAAGCCAAAACCATACCTCGAGGGATTTACAGTCTACCCATGCATACCTGGTCTGTAATGAAAAAAAAAATACTAGCTTTATATTTACGCCTTTTCTTTCTGCAGTTCAATTACTCTTGATGGCAGCCTTCAAGAGTAAGAAAGGAATTTTAACACATTTCACCACTCGGTTTTCTGCTTTCTGTCGTGCTATGTCTCCCTCTATGATCACTTGCTCAGTACACATATGGTGGCCATCTGGCCTGGCAGAACAGTCATGGAGCCTAGCGTGGGGCAGCACTACTGTGATCCATGTACAGTAACAACATGATTAACCCTTTACAGCCAAAAAGAGTGTTTATGTCACGCCTGTATGATTTTTTTTTTTTTTTACTGTCTCCCCTTCTGCTTTCTTTTTCTCACTCTACTTGTCACTGCTATTTAAATAATAGGTCAGATCATCTTGTACATTTGTGTTGCTTAAAGCACCTTTTTTCTAAAGCAAAGCCCCACTCTGCTTTCTCTGTACCTTATCTGCATGTAAAAAAAAACTGAAGCCAGCATTCCTGCAGAGCTAAAGTATGTTTAGAGAAGTGCACTTCCCTGTGCGTCCCTTTAAAATAGATTTTAAATGCAGGGTAGGAGCCACATCGAGGTCAGCATTCCTGCCCCACTGCTCTAGTCAACCCTGAGAAGAGTCAGCAGATCCATACTACTACTACTACTACCACTGCTACTACCACTACTACTCCTTCCACTACTGCTAATCAAATCAACAAAACACTGTAGTTTTAAAAAAAAAAATTCATATACAGTCTTACAGTGTTAGTTTAGGTAAGGTTAAGTGATATTTTGGGGAAATCCTTTTAGCTGAAACGTTAAGAAATGAAGACTAAAGTGTCATGCTTGTACATTTCTGTGAATTCAAAGGGTTTGTGGCTGGAGCGCATCCAAGTTGTCACTGGGTGAGGGGTGCATCCTGGACAAGTTGTACAGTCCAATTCACTGGGAAGATTAATATGTGTTTATTATTGCATAAAGCTGTATTTTAACCTAGACCATGAAAAAAATATGAATTCAACATTCATATTTGGTAAAACGTTTTGGTTAAAGTGGACAAGTACACCAGGCAAGACTGCAATAGTACACATCTATCCAACAGTTAGTCCTGTGAAATCGAAAAAGGAAAACAGTGACTGAAGTTTGTAACACACGTCACCGCTCATATACATTTAAGTGGCAAACATGTGAAATACATTGGACCATGCGGTGGGTCCGATCTATGCAGCTGTCTGTCACAAAATATGACTAAGGTGCTTTCAGTGACATCTTAATGGGAACTCCTGTACTCGTTACTTCTTCTTCGTTGACACCATCTTGCCTGGAGGATCATCCAGCCTCATCTCTTCAGCAACACTGAATAGCTGCCATATGGCAAACGCAACCGGCCCACTTAAAGAGAGGCAGGTGCCCGATAGGATTTCTCAGTATTATATAACCTAGCGTGGTTGCCAACTATTATTTCTTCATGATTATGCCCAATTACAAACTTAAAACATTATGTGAGGCAATTGAAAAACCTGAGAGCATCGCATTTCCCGGGAGATTCAAAGTGCATTGACAGAGTGACATCTGGAGGAAGATACTCACGCAAACATACACACAGAGAGAGCAGCCGCAGTGGCTGCCTGGCATGTAAGAGCTCCATCAGTGCCTGCCTGAGGTTAGACAGTGCCTTGCATTAGGAGGCAGGGAGCCAGTAAGTCACCTTGCCTCAGTCTATACTAAGAGCAACCGCCATCACTGTCAGCTGGTCCTGCTTTTTCCCTGAACAAGGTTAAGGAGCGTGACAGTTGAAAGATCAAATATAATGTGTGTTTGTTTGTTTTTGAAGAGGCAGATCTTTTTCACTTCTGTGTTTATATACAAGTTAAAAAAGGCAGAATGATGGATCTCATTGCTTATTCACTGTCTTTCACAAACTAGTTTGCAACTTATCGTGGAGACAAAGTCGGACAAACACTTGCTCTACTGCGATGGATGTACTGTAAACAATACAGTCCGAGTAACTCTGCTGGGCAAACCATGATAATACCATTTCAGAGTTTTCTGCGTGACACTCACTAGAATTTTTTGTTGTTGTTTCTTTTGTTGGTGAATATCTAACAATAGATATGTGTGATATAGCCAGTAATACTGCAATAGATTGGCAACCAGTCCAGGGTGTAGCGCACCTCTTGGCCAGTGGCAGCTGGACTAGGCTCTATCCTTGCTGCAATCCTGAATAGCATATATGGTTAAGAAGAAGGAAGGATGGATGGATGGATGGAAAATAATAATAGGACGTTATGCCATATAGGGTTATTTATGACCTGAGAATTTATTTATTTATATACAAGCAAATGAAAGACTGTCAATGGACCAAAGCCTAGTGCTTCCAAAAACATATATTTTCCCATCACTATACTATGGGGACCACTTTGGTATAATCAACAGGTTGCTGTAATATTTTGTACAAATACTGCACAGTTTCTGTTATTTTTACTGGCCTGATAATAAATTGGCTGCATCACTTGCAGTTTATTTCCGAACTTTTGTATAACTTTGCTGGGAAGACTAATTTACAGCCATCCAAAGTTGTGAGCTTGTTAGAGATGGTGAATTTCAAGAAGAAAAATGTATTTGTAATGTTTCTGTAATGCCAGATTATTTATTTATTTATTACAACAAACAATTTTTGCTGTGGTAAACCAAATATTGACAGTAAGTAGGTGTTATGTAAACCTACTTACTTTAAACAATCGTATTCGTTTTTTAGGGAGAAAAGAAATAAGCTGTATGTTACGTATCTGTATCATTATCATTAAATTTGTGACAGAAAGTGTGATTGTCATATTGAATTTTTTAATGGTCTTTTCTATCCAGCTACACAAGATGAACTTAGAAAATAAATCTAATTAAGTCAAGTCGACAAATGACTGAATAAAACTTACAGATTTACTGGTTTAAAATGAATTAGGCTTTATAAAATTCTTTTATTATAATTATGGTATGTGTAGTGCAGTATTCTGCTAGATCACAACTGGATGCCTTTAGCCTGGGCACATCAAAGGAAGTAGGGCATGAGTCCTGTAGGCACACTGAATGGGCTATTTACTCTGATGTGTAATTGTTTGAAAGGAAAGTAAGAGGCTGGAAGGTGCCAGGGTAGCCCTCCTGCTGGTTTAAATGGTTTAAGATGGATTTCCAGCAGTTTGCACAAGCGCATGTCAAAGAAGGCACATTGTGAGCAATAAAAGCAATAACAGAGGTGTTTTAAAGAAATCCCTGCAGACAGAATCAGAAAGAAAGTTTCTTTTCTTTATAATTTGTCTTGCTGGTTCACGTTGGGCTTTGACTGAAAATGGAAGCGAGTAAGAACACCTGACACTGGTGCAGCAGATGATGACATCTCCCGCTCTTTGTTTCAAGTCAGGCAGGCTGACAGTAGTTCGCTGGTTTTACCTGAACAAAGATGCCAAGTCTGCTGCTCTCTAGGTTTACAGGATAAGTAACTGTGACTTATTAACTCTTTTTGCACCAGAATTTTTATTCCTTGTATAATGCATCGGGAATAGCAACCATAAATAATGCATGATTACAAGTATTACCTCGGACGACAGGTGAAACATCTTCAAGAAACTTGAGGAAGTTCAGTCGTTTTTTCTTTCCAAGCTCCTTAGATTACCATGACCTGAATGACTGAGAACCTACACAGACACTATGATTACAAGTATGTTTTTATAAACCAGCACATTTAACGAACTTATTCGAGCTGATTATTATGGCTGGTTTTTTTTTTAATCTCTGGGTAATGCATGTGTTAGTAGTGCTACAGTTGATCTTTCTATGTGCAAATGTAAGTGCACATGTGCTCATATGTTAAAAAAAAAGTTTTACAAAGTAATATTCCATGAACAGTGAATTAATGTAATAATCGTTTAGATTGTCCAGTCAGCGTGCAAAGAAAACTATTACAAATTATGACACTGTTTAGAGAATAGTCAAGAATTGATTATTTTTGTCAACGATATCATTAATTAGACATTTAAACTTGACATTTTTTAAGACTGCCATCTCTTCAGCCTAACAAAACAATCACCGGTGTTTTCTGAACCCTCCTGCCACCCTTTCAGGGTTCATGCCGGCCTTTTGCGTGCGTCTTTTTTTTCTTCTTCTGCCTTGTGAAAGTGAAAGGAATCACTTTATAAGTAACTGCCTGCCTCCACAAACAGAATAATGAGTGCCACATGTACATGTGCAGTTAACTTAGAAGAATATTCTAAGAGCCATTAAAACCAAAGCTAATTTTCCGTCGGTGATTAGAGGGCTAAGTAGAGAGTCGCAGCCTTTAGTCATTTCATAAGTTGACACCCTGCGAACACTGAGAAGGGTGCAGCACAAAGCTGCAGAGGAATCAGAAACTGTCAGCAGAGCGAAATGGAGAATCTGCCTCATCACTCACAGAGCGAGGAAGAGCTGTGAATAATGAAACCACATTTTAAATATTACACGTTATTACCATTGAGAGAAGTGTCTGACAGGTGTAGCTAGGAGGCAGAAATCCTACACTGCATTGCTTCCATTGTTTTCACAATCAAACTCCCACTCTGGATATAAATAATTATGCGTGCAGTTTCTAATATCCTGAACCTTTGTGTTCTTTCCATTTATATGATAAGAGGATATAATGAGATATTAATGACATTTTAGAATGAATCTACCAGCTTTATTCCTTCAATAATATGAGAAAACAACTCAGCATATTTATTGTATTTAGCAGGGACATTTCACCATACACGAATAGTACCAGATATACAATTGCTAAAAAGCGGCTTTTGCACAGGGGGGCGCCACGCACAGATTACAGTGATAGAAGGTACCATTTGGTGGCAAATCGAACCTGTAAACACTAAAAATATGGCCACAATAAAAACACAAAAACTGTGTCCGATACACAGTTTAAATGATCCCTTTTTAGAGAATGCACGCCTGCCTGCGCTATACCATGAGTGCCGCATGTACATGTGATGTTCATCTGTTTTTCTCTTTCGCTCAGGTGTGCTCAGCCTACCTGAGGGTCTAACTCTTCAAAGGGACCATCAGCAGCAGCGAGCGGGGAAGAGTGGAGAGGGAAACACCTACAGTCAGTCCGAACTGCGCTCCATTGAACAGTGCTTACTGGCCACGAGAGTGGGCAGCATCTCTGAGCTGAGTGAGTCGTACATGTATGTGTGAGTGCATGCGTGTGGAAAAGTGGAGGTGGAGAGGTGAAAAAACTATTATAAGCCCCTCCCCTCTAGAGCCACTGTGCATTTGAGCAAGGCATTTGAGTTACTCAGCTCTTTCTTTGGAGCTGTTTGTGTCATATAAAAGTGTCAGTGGACTTGTAATGCTTATTCAACATGCTTTTCTGTCTCTGTGCACAGAGCCATAGAAAGTTGTTTCCCAGCTTTGGTTTTGACAGCTGACTGAGATGTTTTTTTTAAAAAAAAAAACTCAAATAAAAAAAAAAGTTAGACTTCAGTCTCCACCAACGCCTGTGGGATAAATTTGCAAGTGAGGTCTTATCATCCGACTTTCCCAACAGTGAACATTTTTCACAGCAGACGTTTTGACTTGTTACAGCATAAACCTTACTGATGACTCTGTTCCACGCAAATGTCCCAGTAAGCCATGCAAATGTGACCGTGAGACAGCATACCCAAAACTTTTACTGAATGAATTCAGCTGTTATTAATAAAATTATGTTGGGGCGAAGCAGGGCAGCCGCAATTCAATATCTTATCAAAAGACTTTGCAGAACAGAGTACGGCTTTTATTGTATCACATTCGTGTTCAAAAGTCACAACTGCAGCTATGATATTTATATGTCTGCCCTTTGGACGTTCGCATAGTTTTGGATACCTGTGTCATATGACAGGACAGGACAAGACATTGCTTGAGAAGAGTACTTTAGTTCCTTTTAGAGACCTGAACTTTAAAAATAAAGTGTGTGCATTAGTCTTTAATCACTGTGGTTTGAAAGCTTGCAGACATCTTGCAGGCGATTTTCAAAATGATTCCCAAAAAAAGGGGAAAAAAAGGAAATTCTCTTATTACTTAGATCTATTGTGGGAAAATTTCCATCCTTGAGGTGATGGATATGTCAAAATTCAAGTTTAATCTGTGTGATTCCTGCTGCTTTTACTTATGACGTTTTATCTAGCGGCACACTTAAGGATGGGGATCAAGAACTGGTTCCTTCCGACAGCAGAAGTTCCCACTTTAATCATGTCATGATCAAATTTGTGCCATAACATCAAAACTCAAATCTGTGTAGGCCAACTTAAAAAGAAAATCAAAAATCATGAAGGGAATAAAAAAAAAACAACAAGCAAATAAACAAATGAAAAAAATAAGGCAGGCCAGTATGCGACTCTGATATCAGTAGACTTTTAACAATATTATCCATCTTTGATCATCAAGGTTTCAGTTATCATGTGTAGATCCAACACGCCTTTGCATAATACAAACAGTACTGTGCAAGAGGCTTAAGCTGGTCCTCATTTCTTTATATTTTGCTTTCAAGGAGCCAGACTTTATTATAATTTTTTAAAGCGGTCTTGAGCAATATTTCTCCAGGATTTCTGGAGGCCTATCAAAGTTTTTTTCTTTGTAAAAAATAAACTGTATCTGTAGGCACTTGTTTACTTGCTGTCTGTTGCAAAAAAACAACAACAAAAAAAAACCCAAAACCATAATATGCCAATGGTAACACAGGCATAAAATAGTAGTTTTGCACAAACAGTTCTTTTTTATAAGCCAAAAAAGAAGTGTCAGGCCCAAAAACAGATGAACAGTATCTGAAAGTCATGCCATTAAAAAAAAAAAGAAATCCAGCAAAGACCTGACTCTGTACTTGCAAGACACATCTGATCATTTCAGTTGATCCTTAGGAAGGGAAACAGGGAGAAAAGGCTGAGGTGTGCCGAATTTCTTAAGAACTGGACTGAAAATCAGTGGCAACGGGTCTAATTAAGGGATGAAGCCGAATGTGACATTTTTCTTTTAAAGCGTCGTCGGTATGGAAGGTGTCAGGAGAGAGGTACAACAGTGAGTGTCTACAGCCATCTGTAAAACATGGAGTTTCTGTCATGGTTCAGGTTGCATTACAGCCAGTAAAGTTTTCAATCTTGTCTAAACTGATGGAATTATGAAATAGCATAAGAGTTTGATCCACCATGCAATACCATCTGGAAAGCATCTGATTGGCAGCGGCTTCATTTCTCAGCATGGCAATGATCCCAAACATACTACCAATGCATTAAAAACATGCCTGGGTAGAAAAACACACTGTAACACTATCAGTCATGGACTGACTTCCCAAGAGCCCAGACCTCAACATTAGCGAAGCAGTGTGGGATCATCTTGAGAATGGAACAAAAGGCAGCCACCATTCAGTGAAGAGTTTTGAATGTCCGGGAGAATCCTGGAGAAATGTTCCTGAAGACTACCTAAAGAAATGACTGTGTTAAGGAATAAAGGTTTTCTTACCAAATACTGATTTTCAAGCTTGTTAGAATTGAGCAAACTGTTTTTGCATTATATACTGTATTTCCATGTATGTTTGCACACGTTTCAATAAATCGCTGCACCCACTTCCCTGCTTACACAACGAAATCAGGGGTGTTTCTTTTTTTACACAGTACTGTATATTACTCTTTTATTCTTTTTAGTGAACGTGTTGAGCTCTGGTCAACTGGAAAATCTTCACATTCCAGCTGGGTGACATTATTATCTAATATGATAATCTGATGTTTGATAGCGCAGGAATATTGTCCCGCTCGATCAGTAAATCACTGTATCATAATCCGACCGCACGTGTGCTCATTTAAATAAATGTGAATGTGTGGGAGTTACACTGTCAATGACAGCAGTTCTAATGAACCACAGCCATTCATTAAAATAAATGATTTTAGCTTATAAGTTTGACAAGTCCTCCAAAAGTTAATTGAATGCATGTCCACTCACAATGTACTCATTCAAAGAATAATGGGCGTCATAATGCTGTCTGCTTACGCTTATACAACATGAAGTAATTTACAGAAGCCTTAGTAGTCAGTTTTCTCTAATTGCAATAGGTTTTCGGCATCATTTCAAAATTACATACTGGTTGTATTTTACATTTTTGTCTTTGCTCACAAAAAATCGACATTATGTTATAGTACTCAAACAAGGTCCGGTATAAAGCCTTCATAATAGTTTCTGCTTTGTGTTCTGTTTTAAGGGAAAACTTTCCAACAAACGATAATGGCACTTGAAGACATCTGCAGCAGCAAGCTTTGCTGCGAACCACTGAATACACAGCGGCACATATTCCCATTTGATTTGATCAGATGTAATCACAGAATCGAGATGCTCATTTTCGAGTGCTGAACAGTTGCGTCTTTAGTTGCATTCAGCTCTGCAAGAAAGAAAGGACAGCAGTGTCGAGGAGAATAATGGCACATAAGCCAAAAAAACCCCACAGATTGTGTCCTAATGTGCATGACAAAAAAATTTAAAAATCCCCAAGCCAAATAATGTGGGAAGGGTCTATTTCTGTTGTTGTAGCATCAGCATGCTAAGAAAAGACTCGGAAAGCATTTTCTGTATATCCAGCGTAAATATTTATCATCACAATAAATACTGAGACAGTTCTCCTCACTGTATGCTTTTCTCAGCGCTGCAGGGCAGCTTTAGTGATGAGGCACATCGCAGGGCCTCTGTCCGTGTTGTATTGATGAGGTCAAGCAAGGACTCGTTCTGTATGTTGACACTGCAAACACACTGTGAGACAACAGAGCCGCTCGTGTCTAATAGGACGGCTTAGTCCAGTGGTAATGTTATCAGCTCTGGAGAGCAATTCTGTAAATAACTAGAGGATTTGCAGCCAGTCGCTCAGCTCAAGCTGAAACAAAATGAATAGCTGTGAAAAGCAGCAGTGATTGCACTGTCAGGCTGTCACATAGTCTACTTTTTTTGAAAGAGACTGAGATATGAATGAAGGAGTAAAAGATTAAAAGGTTAGGGGAAAAGAACAGTAAGAGTTTCTGAAACAAATTTCCTGGAATAAACCAACCTCGGCTCTTCCAGCACAGTAAAAATATGCATCCTACAGGGAGAGTTTTTCACACTGGCATTTAGACTCAATTTAAGAGGTTTCTCACTGATTTACCTCTTTGTATTTCCTCATCTCTTCTACCAAAAGGCCATATTAGCATATTTGAAATGATGGCGCCACAAATGCTGCAGTTATTAGGACTATGGGTGTGTCATCATCACTCAGTCATGCTGTCCTGCTTCAGATATTTTCCACATATTGCTGTGTGTGTGTGTGTGTTGTTGCTAAATCTGAGCTAGTCTTTTCACAGAAGTGGCAATGGACGGGGGATACATGTCCATGAAAACTCTTTATTTAAACCAACTTCAGCACCACAAAGAGAAATAACGCCAGGCGACAGTTTGTCTGGCGTTATTATGCTTTCTGTGCAAACTGCATAAACATAAATTTGAAAGAATTAGTTTAATGTATTGGGAAATATACAAGAGTTACGTGAGCCAAGCTTGTCCCTTTGTATTTAAGCTAAATTAAGGTAACAGTGCTGTCTGTTGCTTCATAGACAAATTTTTTCTGTTCGAATCATACTATATGAAACATTACACTTCCTGCCATAAATCAGTTTTAATAAAAAAACGAATCAATCCTAAAGCCTCAAGGTTCTCAGATTCTCCCTAAATGAGTTCCCCATTTTTTAAGAAGTGAGCCTGAATCTCTCCATCTTTTCTATCTTTTTGCTGCACTCCATGTCATTTGGAAATAATGAGACTGACAGCCGGACCAATTAACAAACTGTTGTTGAGTCGTTTCCAGAATGCTAACTAATATGATGCTGTGTAGAAAAGAGTTATCCAGTCAGTAATGTTGTGCATTTACACAGACAGCGTCGCTCATTTGAGCAAATATTTAGCCTTATTAGACCACATGGTGCGAAATGCAAACATCAGAAATCTCTTATATTTTAGTTTTTTAGTAACTCGTGTAAAGGTCAAGCTGTCTTACAGTTCTCCAAAATTCATTAACTCAAGTAATTTCAGTGGTGTCCTTCAGGGGTGTTCAAAAAACGACTGTGTGGAAACGCAATTTGGAAACAGAGAAACAAGAGTGAAACAGTCACAGATTACCTCTATAGTTATATATGTCACTAAAATAATAATGCCTGTATTAACCATTCATGATTCAAAGCTAGCCTTAATTTCCAATGTCGGCACGCTTTCCTTTATCATTAGTTAATGTAGCTGATTAAAAAAACATGCTTCAAATGTCACTATTCATTGTTATTATCAGACTTTTGTCTCATCTCTTTCTGTTCATCATATAATTTATATCTTTACTCTAAGTGGAGTGTGACTGTTTTTCTTTTCCCCACCAACAGCAGGTGCTGCTAATCAGCCACTGATGTTTTCACCTTTTAAAGATCATTTTATTCCCGTAGCTGTGAAAATGTCTTGATTTTTTTCATTTATCTCCTCTGAGGTCGTGCTTATTTTTGACCACATGTCAAATAAAACAGCAACTTCATTCTTTTTTTTCTTTTTTTTTGGTCTTTCTTCGCACAAAGTGTTAACCAAAGTGTTTTGCTCTGTGGGGGTTATTCCGATTGATCGGCTCAACACTGGGAATTATGTCCTTACGGCCTTGATGCCAAATGATATCAGCTGAGGTTAAAAAGTGTCTGTGTGATGGTTCAGCTCATTTCTCTCAAAGCTGTTCTATATCTACGGCTACGTATGTCACAACTCCCATCCTCTGCATATATATTTCCTTCTTTACTGAAAATTCTCAAATCCTCTAACAGCAAGAAATGTTGCTTTTGGAATTTGTCCAAACGAACCTGTCTTGACTGAAAAAAGGTAGAGTTCAGACTCACACAGATGACTGCAGGGGCGCTGTGTGCTGTGATGGCCACTCAGAAGTAAAGCAGAGGCAGTTAAAGGCTCCCTCACTGAGTAGAAGTTCCACTCACGGCTCCACAAACAGACAGTTTGTGCCCTCCATGCTATCTGCTATGTGTGGCGGAGAGTGCCTGAGAGCTCTGGATGTTTTGAAACGGACAAAACCAATAGCAAAAAGAATAGCTTAGCATCTTGCTCAGTCAGGACGGCCACAGGCGGCTGTTACAATCACGACGTCGTGGCGAATAACTGAAACACAGAAACTGTAATGACAGCAGCAGCTGCACAGTGCAGCGAGAACTTCCACATTTATCTCTCTCACTGTTGAACATTAAACTGCCTTCACACTCTGCAGTAATGAGCAGGTCGCTTGTTATGTGGGTCCTGCATTGCTGTTTACTGACCCTAAGCCAGCTCTCATAAAACCCCTTCTAATTTAAAGCAGCGCCATTATATTCTGTAAACTGGTCGATTGGTGTGATTTTTCTAGTCGAGGATGATTATAAAGCTTTGAAAACACGGAGAGCATGACCTCACTGCTAAAAGGTAATCACTGAGATACCTGAGAAGCAGGATCTGCTGTGTGTGTACTCCACCTCTCCTCTTCTTGTTGGTATGAAGAATAAATCACCAAGGATGAGGTATTGATTAAAAGCTTGGATCTTATAATGAAAAGGCTATTGACATTTTAGCTTATTAAACTGTCGCACTTCTGAATGCCCTTCCAAAGAGAAATCTTACCGCTCTGTGCTGCACCTACACCTGCTGCAGTGAGCTCACCTGAAGCTGCACTACTGTTGGACTTTTTCAGCGTTAGAAATAATCTACATTCTTAACCTTGCTAGCCTTTTCAGCCAGGAAAGGAAATGTCACAGAGGAGCATAAATAAGACATGAAAACTGCCTGCCGCTGACCACCTTGGCTCCCTTACTGAACTTCAAAGGGAGCTGTTACCAGCTTATCTTTGTTCCCACTGGTACAATTAAGAGAAAGAAGGAGTAACAGAGAGTAACTGGAACAGCAAGGCTTAAGCTAAAAGTCTACTCGAGGTGGTCATTCCTGGCATAATTTTCCCTGCTTGTTGCATCACAACATGATTTCTCTATCAGCGCAGCGCCACTGTTCCCAAAGGACAGTTGACTGTGTTACTGCATGAACGCTCCTCCCTCATTCAGGCGTCCTTTTCATGCTCGCCTCTCACATTGTCAAGGCTAAATGGAGTCTTGGCAAGCGCCAAATAGTGCAATTCTAATGCTAAACAAACCCTTTTGTATATGAGAATGGCTCTTTGTTCCCTCTCTGTATTGTATAGTCACACATACGATTATAGTCCATTGGAAACAGGGAACCAAGTGTCATCATGCTCTATTAATTTTGTGCCTTCAACAGTATCAAGCTGACCAGGACAATATGTCACAGTGTGTCTTTCTTTCTTTCCTTCTTTTTTTCAAGAGCACCCTGCTTCACAATTTCATTACATTTTCTCATCGCGCGTTGGGTCTACACAGGCAGAGAGAAGCGACAGTAACCTGACAGCATTCAGCAAAATGGGATTTGAGTCCACACTGTAATGAAACAGGGTTGTTTTTCAAGTACGCAATCAATAACTAACCAACCACAGTCATATGAAAGAACTGGGCTGTCTGTTAAAGAAACTTCTAGGTCAGCTCTTGATTTCTGATTAACCGAATTTGCTCTACAAAAAGGCCATCTGTCTTGTCCCCACGGCATAAAAAGCTGGCTTGAACATACTTTTCCAAGAACTACTTACTGTTTTTTTCTAAACCAGCTAGGAGAATGTTCAAATTTTTATTACCAAAGCCCTCTCAAGTTTGGATTTTTGAAGCCCAACTCGATGACCTTAAAGTGCTGACAAATTATGCAGAGGAAATAGCTTGGAGTAGCTATGTTTATCCATAAATATTCATTCTTCACCCATTGCAGTCCTGGGAATGCTTTTTCTCCCGCTCTCCTCCTGTGAGCTGTACAGAAAGAACTGGGATGAACCCTGTCTTTTTCCTGATTGTGGTGCATGGAAACTCTCGATTTCCCCTGACAGAGTGAGCTCCAAGGGGGCTGGGAGGAATAAAGATAATTCCCAGATGTCTTTTTAAAGGCCATGTGCTTAAAATATTTCGGTCTCATCTCTCTCATCTACTGAGTGAACCCGTGAATTCCTTTCTCACTGCCTATGTTCCTTTTGTGTATCCCTGTTTCTATTGTCTGTGTATGTGTGTAGGTGACCTGGTGTCACGGGCTATGCACCACCTACAGCCACTGTATATGAAGAACCACAACAATGGGACACCAATGCACCAGAAAAGCGGCGCGATACACTGGGCGCCTGAAGCTATCTACACGCTGTGCTACTTCATGCACTGCCCTCAGATGGAGTGGGAAAACCCCAACGTTGAACCCTCCAAGGTTACCTTACAAACAGAGAGGTTAGAAGCAAACACGCAAATAAATGCACGAACAAGGAGCTCCACATTTCTCATCAACGACACTTAGCAGTGAAAGAAAAAAGCCAGAGTAACAGAGTGTCACTGCATCTGGTGGCTCACAGAGCCAGTGAACCAAAACAGTTAGTCTGCTGTTCTTGTTCGATCTTGTTTTCCTATATTTTTGAAAAAAGAAAAGAAATGTCTAAACATATCTTTACAGCGTCAAAACACACAAAGCCTCTGGCTATGGGAATGTTTACGAGCTGGAAAACAGATTTTTACCTCAAGAATTAGTGGAGAGCATAGATTTTATAGAACGAGAAGGTTATAACTGAAGTGATTTCACCTTTTGGTCTGTGGGCTACCATTTTGAAGTCATATTGTTTGTATGATAACTGGAAAAAAAAAAAAACCCCAAAAGAAACCAACACCACACACATGGCTGAGAGGTCCTGGCAGAGTACAGAGCACCTGAAATGCTGAGGTCCCCCACCTGTCACCCAAAGCAACACAATATTGTTAAATTATAGGAAATTCCTCCACTTCATTGAGTCATGAAGGGGGAGCTTGTTTTCTTCTGCTTTTTGTTCATTTCAGTCCCTGGCTATTTAAGGGACTGCAGTTTGTTTGTTTTTTTTTACACTTGATGTTAGATTCATTTTTGAACCCCCGGGATCGACACTTCATCAGGATGAAAACTGAGCGAATGTTGATCTTACTTTCATCAGAAGGACACGCAGAAAACCTCCAATCTCCTTGATACCTGTAAAGGTTGTCAGCTTAATTTGAAGAAGTCTATGGGCCATAGCAAACTATGGAACTGAGATTCAGTTTCAGTCATCCTCCATCCAGAAGGATATCAGCAAGTCAAGTGAGCTACACGGTGTTAAGCCTTTATTCGTTTAAAAAAATAAAGCACTACATTTGGGAGGTAAAACAGGAAAGCTAGAGGACGGATGTAACAGAAGCATGTATTATGCGAATATAGCACACTGTACGCTAAAGAAGTTGAAAAGAGTTGCTGTTTTCATTAATAACTGTTATATTTATTGATCTCATCTCAGAATTATTTTGTTTTTATGCTGTGAGAAGTTTTAAAAGCAGCGATTTTACAATGCAAACAATACATGGGTCTGTTATGGATCGATTCATCACCTACCGTTACTTTAAACTGTCTAAAAATGCTGCATATTTAATATTTACTAGTAATAATAAAGGCACACCACAAGTCACAGGGAGAAAAAAGTGGAAACTGCCTTTGGTTATACACATTCAAAGCTTCTGCGTGTCTCTTCCTCCTCATCATCATCTTATAACACAGTCCAGTGGTGATGCTCCTTCTGCAGAGATCATTCTGCTGCAACTGTACACCTCTGCTGACTGATTTTTTTTTTTTTTTTATTATTATTATATTTCTGGCTCTCTGTGCTAAGCCGTGAAATGGCAGACCAGATGTTTTCCTCTGGAAGGAAAGTACAGTGAATTGTCAACTTCTTGGCTACTTGAGCAAGCCCTCTGGGTGACCTGAGCAGTGGAAGGAAGGGGCAGTTGGTGCAGGCGTGAACAGCTTTGCATTGAGAATTACCACCACTTCCCTATTGGGAATTTATTTTCAGGAAACTGTGGGACTCCGATGGTGACACGTGTGCCATGACATGAAAATTAGCCAGTGTTTCCATAGTGTCTGGATACATGTTCCCACAGTTTTCACTTTCTTCGCTGCTTCTACTCATGAAACATTTATTCACTGTATGTTCAGTATTTCCTCTGCTTTGGTGGAAACCTCTGTGGAATACGGAGCTGACAGTTGAGCCGGAGCAGTCGTCCTCCAGAGTCCAGACTTTTATCACCTGGCGTGGAGCAATTTATCAGTTAATGTGTGTCCCAGATATCCAACTTACGTCTGCTAAGCTCCACCGTTTGTAACCAACATCACATTTAGCACATGTTATTTTGTTTTTTTTTTAAGTCATTTTAAACCCAATGCCAGACCCAACATTAAGGAAAGCCCTCTGATTTCAACTGTTTCCTTGCAGAATGTCTGCACTTTAAAAGAGCATTGCGTGGAAACAGCGAGACCTTGAACTGCTTGTGAACCATAGTTTCCGTTGGGCTTGTGAAGGAATGCATTGGCGTTATACGTTCCCTGCCTCTTGATTAGGTGTTGTGCAGCACTTTAACGAATTCTGCAGAAGTAATAATGTCACGTGGCTGTAGGTCAGGCTCCTTTGATGTGAGTAAAACACAAACACAAGGGTTTGCATTTCTTAGCATATCAAACTGATATTGAGTGACCCTCCTGTCAACTTAAAGTAGCAGAGATGAGAGAGTTGTGCGCTCAGCGTGTGTCAAAGGCGGCCCAGCCATTAAGGCATCCTTTGTAAAGTGACATACTGATTCATAAATCCCAGAAGAACACACAAACACATAATTAGCTTCTGGATTTGGCAACAGTCAAATCATCTGTCAGATTTTTTTTTTTTAAAGAAACTAAACAAATTGCTACTACTGTAGCCTAAATGCTGTTATATAATTAAAATGATGCATGGTTTAAAAAGTAAAGGCCAGCACTTTAATCAGTTTGTTTAAAAATCTAGAGGATTTTTGTTTGCATTACAATAGCATGTGTCACACTTTTGTCCTATTATATTACATAACAAGGTCTTCTGTAGTTATAAAGCCTGGGGGTGTGTCATTATGTTTTGCATTACCAACTCACCGTTTTGCTTAAATGAAGAAAGATTGCATTCGTGTCAGTCAGTCACAAAAGTGAACACATATTGCATATGTATTTCCATTCATATGGATTCCATATGGCTGTTGTAAACACTGATGCAGGATGAGTGGAGGACAGAAGGCCAGAGGTAGAGGTTTTTAATTCTTTTATTCTCATAGCCATTGTATTTTACATAATTAGATCCAGAACATGGTTTCAGGGAATAATTGCGGGCATCTCTTGTTATTACTGACATTTTATACACTGAGCAATCAGGCTGTTATAAATGAAAATGATTGCCACATGTATTGATAATAATAATAATAAAAAAAAAAAGTTACAGCCTTTGGGCGATGGTGGAATAATAATACGACCTTGCCTGAGGTTTTCTCTGTGCTGTTTACTGATTACATGTAAAAAGGCCAACTTTAATAAAGGTGAGCTCAATATAAACTGAAGCATTTCTGGTCCCGGCACTGGGTCTTTTCTCAGCTCTGGTCAACATGGAGTATGAAGGAGCTAGACTCATTTGAAATGAATCTAATTACATAAGCCCAGATGATATGTAGTAAACACAGCTTGTTTGAGAGCCCATGGGGGTTTTGCCTGGTTGGTAATGCAACCTAGATTGTTTGCTCTGCGCAAATACGGCTTTAAACGCCTGTGTCCTCCCTCAGTCTTCTCTGTCAGAGAACAGGATGTATGATGTATCATGGTTGTTACCTGCTGCCTGAACACTGCAGTACTGTACATCTCTAAAGAAGCAAACACACGTTCAGTTTACCTTTCATAATTACTGAAATATATTACAGAGAGCATCACAGGAAAAGAAAAACATTAGGAGGAACTGCAGTACTTGATCTTGTGAAGTGAATATGATGACACATGTAATTCCTGGCATCACGATTAATGCATTATCCTTAATTTGCAGTGCATTGTGCTGGTTTATGTAGTGCATTGTGGTATATGGGTTTATGTTCTGTTAAACAATAAGCAACAACAGGGCAGTACTTTATGGTATTGTGACAGACTTTAGAACATTAAACAAGAGCAGAGCAGATTAAATAATACATTACAGATAACAGATTTAATAATTAACAGTGAAAATAACATGCAGATTACGTTTTAGTGAAATAACTGCGCACACCAAGTGTGAATTCAGTGTGTTTATGGTGGCAACTACATGCGCTTCTACCTCCCTCTATAGGCCATTTCTGGTGTTGCCGCCTCTGATGGAGTGGGTGCGTGTAGCTGTGGTTCACACCGAGCACAGACGCAGCTTCACTGTGGACAGCGATGATGTGCGGCAGGCTGCCAGGCTGCTGCTGCCTGGAGTGGACTGTGAGCCCCGCCAGCTCCGGTAGGCCTGGGAGGAGTGGGCTTGCTCTTGAGCTGCAGTGCATGTGTGCACTCAACTTCCTCATCTGAACCCACAAAAAGAAACCATACACGCATACATGTCAGTTATACATGCAGGGAAAGATGTGCGTGTTTCACGTCCTCCCTGTAGTGTCAAGAAATAAAGCCTGCAAGGCGTTTAGGGAAAACACTGCACGTAGCAAACCGTAATACTTGTCAGCTCGCACTCACTCTGTGCGCTGTGCCTTTCAGAACGGATGACTGCTTCTGTGCCTCGAGGAAACTGGATGCTGCCTCTACTGAGGCAAAGTTCCTGCAGGATTTGGGCTTCCGCATGCTCAGCTGTGGACGCACAGACCTGGTAAAGCAGGCTGTCAACCTGCTAGGGCCGGATGGTATCAACAGCATGAGTGAGCAGGTTAGAAACACAGTCGACATATTTAATAATGCATATACCGGCACATTTGTTCTCATGAACACACATACATACACAGCCTGTGGAAGAGTTTATTTTGTTTGTTTGGTAAACTGAGGTTCCTCCACCTCTGAGCACAGTGCTGACTCGTGAGCTAAAAGGCATCTTAAATCTTACTTTGACATATATTTTCCTGCAGCTTTCCTGCATTAGAGCTCTGCATTATATCATGACTTCCACCTCAAGTACAATAAATCATCAGGGGAATACTGCAAGTGCAGCTCCTGATTTTCCTTGGGAAAATCAGCATTCAGTTCAGGGCTGATCTATGCAGAAGCTTTCACATACAGAGCACTGTACTGCATATGTCCGTCAGACAGCCGCGGGTAGTGTCCCAGATGGCCCAGAGTAGAAATTAATTCATGTGGTATCCTTTAAAATGTTCATCAAGAGCAGAATATTACCGTCATCGAACTCAACCCTGAAGTTGAGCTGTCAAGAAGACAAGCAGACCAAGCATTAAGCCTCGCTTTGTAGCTAAAAACAAGGGGTATAACTCAAACCTTTACTCCACATTACTCAGTGGCAGAATGTGAAACATGACATTCCCCGAGAATTTAGAAGTGCTTGAAAATGGTGTCCTGGGGGGAATGTTTAGGATTTGGTGGTGCCATTGGGTGTTTCAAGAAAATGAAGGATTAAATCGCAGTTGCTTTCATTCTCTGTGCATGTACTCGTGTAGGGTATGACCCCGCTGATGTACGCTTGTGTCCGTGGAGACGAAGCCATGGTGCAGATGCTGCTGGACGCAGGAGCAGATATTAACAGCGAGGTCAGTGGTTTTAAAAAAAAAAGAAAAAGAAAAAGTTCATGCCTGCTGTTCTGCTTTTGACATTGAGCAGAAGTCAGCAGAAGTGAGCCAGGTTGCTTTGATTAGAGAATAGAAATATTGTTTACCTTTTTTGTATTATAAGATTGAGCTGCTGAGTAGAATTGAAGTCTCTTTGTCAGACATTAGCGCTTTTTATGCCCATTTTATATGTAGACGATTTCAAATGATAGTACCGAAATAAAGTAACAGTACACATTAATGTAACAAATGTATTTGTATGTTTATTTTTCCTTTAAATTGGAGAAAACCAAACACGTCATCCGTCATTTCCTCTCGTTTTCTCCCATGTGTCGTGCTGCTAAATGTATAAGAGGTGAAGATCATGAGGCACTCACTGCTGCGCTCTTATACGCTGAAATCTACTTGCGTTTCAGCAGTTAGAGCGTGAAACGTGACACAGAGGTTTCCTGCTGAGTCATTCGTTTCTGTGTCCGGGAAAAAATAGAGATCGGCTGACTTAAAGCAAACAGGATTCCTCACAGAGTCTGCGGAGAATCGTGATGGCATCCTTTGACTCTGCGCAGACATCAGCGAGGTCACTCCGTTGAGGTCTCATGATCCTGATCTCCGTTAGTCACTTCAGCAACAACATGTCCCATCAGCTATTGTGTCACAGTTGATTTGCAGCCCACTGCGTTCATGACAGCTGGCCAAAGCACAAAGCACTGTCAACAACTAAAACCTAAAGACAACCTAAAGATATTCATTTCAGGCATGTGTATTTCCATTTTTTAAAAAATGTATTATGTATGAATGTTTTTTCAGCAGACTAAAATCTACCGTGTATTTTCATTGTCTGAATCGGGTACCGATGATAAATGGTTCCTACTGGTTTCTAAATCAAAAGGACATAAGAAAAAAAAAAAAGACCCTGGGGACTAAGGCTACAGGTTCCAGCAGTGGGAAAAGTGTAAGTGAACTAATGATTTCCCCACCCAAAATTATCCGTAATTACTTAGTAATTATGGAATCTCGAATAAGCCAAGATGGCAAAGTGGAACTTTGGGATTATTATGTGATAATGGTGTTCTCGAGGGACATGTAGAAGATAAGGGTCATGTCCCCAAAGTTTTTCTTAAGTATAATCTAAACAAGTGCTGTTACCGTGCGCTCTTGACATTCGTTATGCAAGAGTGCTCCAACAGAAAATCTCTTCTCTGTCCGATGATAAAGACCGTAGCTCTTGCAGAGGAAAACCTTGGCCAGCGTACACAATATACACTAACTACAATAAATAATAAAAAATACACATGCCCCCCTCATGTGCATTTCCCCTGTATAGTTTTCTGTATTCAGCTGGTACCTGGTTCATACAACAACATGACACTATTAAGTACCAATTCATAAAATCTAATGGAGATCCCCAGACTCTTTTTCTCCCAGAGCAGTTTAAGTAAAAACATGTCCCTTTGTGCTTTGTTCGTGCTCCTGTGCCTCGTGTATGTCATGTTTTCATTTTTTAAACCTGACCAGTGAGATGAGCCTTAGAGAGGTCAATTCAGAGCGCTGTCAGAAAAAGCCAAAGTAGAGGGCGAGAAATGAGGGTGAAACCATTAGGACAAGGCCTAACTCGACAGATCAATTCATTGTGTTCATTAGAAGGCAAACACAGTGGCAGGATGTCCTCTGCAGCCCCATGATTCCTGGTTAATTACGCTCATTTCTCCCATAGAGCTTGCTCTCCCCTTCTCCCCTCCCTTCAGCTGCTTGTCTTGTGCCTCGTAGGCCATGTAGTAGATTTAATGGCTTCGTATCTCTCTCCCTCACCTTTGTCCCTCCTACCTACCCAACCCACCTACCTGTGTCCCTTCCCCAGGTGCCAAACTCAGTGCACAAGCACCCCTCAGTCTTTCCTGAAACACGGCAGGCGACGCCCCTCACTTTCGCTGTGTTACACGGACATGTGCCTGTGGTGCAGGTAGTGACATTCTTTCTCACCTGTGATTCTCTCATCGTGACCTTTTGTTGTGCTTCAGCTCATGGTTGGTCATCATTGCCATTTTTGTCATCGAAGCTTCTCAGTGGTGATGATGATGGCTCTCCACTACGAGTTTTCTCCTCTCGCTCTCTTTCTCTCTCTCTCTCTCTTTATTTTCCGTTTGTGAAAATGACCTAGTTGCTAAATATACACAACATGAGCTTTATACATTTAAAGAGGGCAATTGTGCAGCCGTGCTTTAAGTCAGCACATGGCTACCTCCTGTCAATTTGCACTTTTGAGCAAATGGATCAAACTGAGTTTAGCAAGTGGAAAATGGAAACACAGCAGCCTAATTGTTATCGAACTCATTTAATTATTTCTGTTTGCCCTCTAAGGGATCTGATTTTGAATCGTTAAAGTCCAGTGGAAAATGCTTCGTCTTTGAGGGCATCAGAAAACTGAAACCCTGAAGTTAAAAAAGAGTAAATTTGGTGTAAAGTCATAGAAAATATTACCATTGAAATGTAACAACGTCAAGAAATATTTTTCTATCTTTCATGAAGGAGATGTTCTTATCTCAGTCAAAAATAAAGAAACAAATAAACAATTTTAATAAAATTGATTTATTAATATCAAATATCCTGCAGTCAGTGTCATTTTAAGTCTTCTGTTTACTTCTGATAGGATCCCTTTATATGAAGCATTCTGAGAACTTGAAGAGCAGTTTACTTTAGCTGAAAATAAATCTTTCCAGAAGTATAGTGACGAATATGGTCTAAGATTTTCCACAGGTGAATTATCTAAATGTATATTAAAGTATAGTTAAAGTATAGTTGAAAGAGTCCTGAAAGTAGGCTGGTTCAATTATTATTATAATCATACACATCTTAAAATGCCTGGAAATATAACAGACAACTTGCACATTTCTGTATGTTCTCTGTTTTTTGGAGAAGAGGTGCTGAAAAACACTTGAAGAGTGCCTCAGAGAACCTATAACAGCATCCCATACGTGTATCTGCCAGGCGCTAAATCTTTCATGCCTTCGGAGCTTGCTAAAGCAGAATTTGGGCCGACAGTAACAGATTTTGCTGCAGCAGCCAGGTTTCTTTTAAATCACTGAAAGAGCCTACATACAGTAAAGTTAACAAATGTCTTCTGTTTAAAATGGAAATGGTAAATTTAAAGAAAGGCCAGTTATCTCTGCTTTAAGTGTGGAGTCATAGTCTGTATGTATTTAAAATATTCAAGAAAAAAGAATTAGGTTCCTGGATTGTCTGTAATTGAGTTTTTCCTGCTTTTCTTGTTGTGGTTTTGCTTCTTATTACATTTTTTCTTATTATATTTTTTTTTGTACAATCTTGTAATGTGAAAATAAACGAACAAATGGAAAATTAGCAACCTATAACATTTAATAGCAAACTACACTACTGTATATGGGACTTGTAAAACACATTAAAAAACCCAAAACAAACAAAAAGAGAATTAAACTTAAAGTTGGCCAAAATTGATATGCAGACATTTGAC
>VVHJ01002192.1:0-10674 GCA_015107715.1 Tylochromis polylepis | reverse complement strand
CTTTCAGCTGCTCCCTTTAGAGCTCGCCACAGTGGATCAGCTGCTTCTATCTCACTATTCTATCACACTACAACCTGGGTATTGCCTCTTATCCGTATTTAATTTATTTAATTTAAAACTGTACAGTGCTAAAAATTGGTAACCATTGTCTTTCTTTGGTGACCATTGTCTCTCTTGATGTAAATATGTAAAAATTGAATATGTTTCTTTTCTGTGTCCTGTGTACTGTTTGTTTGTTTGTTTGTATGTATGTGTCTCTGGCTGCTGCTACAAACAAATTTCCCCTTGTGGGACAATTAAAGGATTATTCTACTAATTGTATGTATTCTAATTTCCTCCATCTCAATGTCAGTAAAACTGAGGTTCTAGTGCTTGGCCAGACAGTTTCTCTAAGGAAGTTAGTCAGTACATCAGCCCCCTTGCCAATAACATTAAATCATCTGCTAAAAGCCTTTGTATCACTTTTGATCAGCACCTGAATTTTGAAACCCATATCTCAAAGGTTACTCAGTCTTGTTTCCTTCATCTGATAAATACTGCAGAAATCGAACCTTTACTGTCAGTCGGTCATCTTGAACTTTAAGTACACACTTCAGTTTTCTCCTGTCTTAATTATTGCAGTTGACTTTTCGGGTGTGACTCTCAGTCCTCCATAGCTCATCTCAAATTAGTTCAGAACACAGCAGCAAGGCTGCTAATGAAAACTAGCCGGCGGTCACATATTACATCTATCTTTGCATCCCTTCACTGGTTTCCAGTTAAACTCAGAATCCACTTTAGAATTCTGTTATTGACAATAAGGCTCTACATGGACAGGGCCCTGCTTTTTTTTTTCTTTTTCTTTTTTTTAATGACTATTTTATTTCTGACCTTTATTGATAGGGACAGTGAAGAATCAGCAGGAAAGCAGAGGAAGACAGAGAGGGGAAGGCATGGGGCAAAGGGCCAGGGGTTGGATTTGAACCCAAGGCCGGCCGCTCTCAGCCATATGGCATGTGGGTGCCCGCTCAATGCGGTGAGCTGAACAGGCACCCAGGCCCCTGCTTATTTAGCTGAGCTTCTAACACCTTATCAATGCAGCCCGCCTCTCCGATTATCTAACCAAGGCCTTCTAACTGTCCCTCGCTCTGATTTTAAAACCAGAGGTGATTGCATTTTGTAACTGTTTTGAAAAGTGCTATATAAATGAAGTTGTTATTATTATCTTCTGTGTTCAGGAGGCCCATGTCTCCTGGTTTTGACTAGGAATCCTATTCAGATATCCAAACCATATCAACCTGTTCCTTTTGATGTGGAAGCGTAGTGGCTCTACTCTGAACCCTGAATGATCGAACTCCTCAAGGAAGCTTAGTTTCGAGTTGTGACCATAGGTGAGGGTGGGGATGTAGCTTGACTCGTAACTTCACTTTCACACTGAGTTCTCTCTTTTGCCACAGTAGACCAGTACAAAATACACAGAAAAGTGATGCAGCACTGACCTGTGTCAGTCTCCTTTTACTCTTCTGCTCCTTTATTCCCTCACTCATGACCAAAACCCAGAGATACTTAGTTGCTGCCTTAAATAGAAGAGTTTAACTCCCAACCCACAGTGAGGTCTCACCCTCTTCCGGCTGTAGACCATGTTCTCACATTGGAGGTGCTAAGCAGACATGTAATCTTGTTAATTCCATGAATAAATTGGTTCTTTTTTGTTCTAGTCTTTGCAGCCGGGGCATTAGTCATGTTCAGGTAGACACTCGACTCTGTGGTGCCCACCATGTTGAAGCGTTTGGACAGGATCCGGTTCAGGGGACGGCGGGATGAGTTCCTGGATCTGGCTGAGTCGCCCAACACATCAGACACAGAATGCAGCGAGGATGTTGTGATTAAACCTCGCGCCTCTGTCAGAGAGACAGAAGAGCTGAGGGAGGCAGAGGTAGAACAGCAGGGTGATGCTCAGGTGCAGAACCGCACAGAGAAAATCAGTATTTCTGCTTTTTTTTTTTAATGTTATGTTGCTTATTATGTTTTCTGCTGCTCTCTCTAAGGCTGGTCCAGGATCATTTTCTGCAGCTCTGGATGACAGGACAGATTTAAATGAGGTTAAAGGTCACTTAGAAATTGCCTTGCTGGAGAAGCATTATTTGCGTGAGTATTCCATGAATTTTATCTTCATATGTCAAGTTTTATTTTGAAAAATAACCACGGAACTTCAACTCAGCAAGGTCAGATTTATGTAGACCAAGAGCCGGGTTGTTTGTCAGGTATCGTTCCTCTGACTCAAGTGAGTTAAAATTATTTTGTCACAATCACATTCAAAACGGGTGTAATTCAAGTCTTCCATCCATCAGCTGTGTAGAAACTGATGATTTGACATCACAACTCTTCAGTTGTCAGTTCATTGTAAGCGTCAAATGTCCCCCAGTACAGTCCCGATAGCGCTCTGTAATCAGTCAATATTTGGCCTTTTATGTAACACACACACAGCTATTAATAACCCTGCTGACCTCATTTGACACGCATGCAGAGAGATTTTGGTGAATAAGCCATTTGTGTCCTCATCCTAAAAAAAAATAAAACAATAATAATAGTATTAATAGGAATAAAATGAAAGTTTCAGTCAACTCTTGTCATGCTTCAATTTCACGATTTCAGGTTTAGCACTTTCAACTTCCAGTGTTTGTCTGTTTCAGAGGAGGAGCTGAGGAAACTTAAAGAGGAGTCCAATGTGGATTCACTGAGACAGGAGTTAGAAAAGGAGCGCTGCAGACGCATCGAACTGGAACAGAAAATCAACGATGCCCTGAGATCCAGGTTAGTTGTATTTTTTTTTTTTTTTTAAATAAATTAAAGGGAGCCCGTTATATGCATTTTGAGGTCCTTATTCTATTGTTGGAGTCCATTAAATGTGACTTTGGTGATTCACAGTCAGTTTTTATCTTGTACTCGGCCCCTCACTACTTCTTCTGTCTAAAACAAGCCATCTTAGCGTTTGCCATTTAAAACCATCTAACCTTTAAGACATCTTTCCTCTGATTGGCTGCCAGTGTTTGAACAGCACTTGGGTCGGACTACTGTCCTCACAGCCAGAGCTGTGATGAACATGTGAGATAGGTCTGGTCTTCTTGGTACAATACAAACCCACATGTAGAAGAAGAAAATGTAAAATTAGAGACCAATTCAATTTGCTGAGCTCTCAAAGCAGCTTGCTCCTATGCTTTACGTTGGACTGACATAGTTTCTATCTCTTGCAGACTTGAAGACTCACCATCTCAGACACCTAAAGCTCCATCTGCTCCTTCAGCTGCTGGCAGTGGTATCGTTGATCTATGCCCTTTCACTTTTTGTAGATGTTCCATCTTTTCACCTTTGTTTGAAGTGGAAGAAACAGAATTAATTGAATTGTCCTGTATTATCATCACAATTGTCCTGTTTCTCTCCTCAGACAAACAGAAGGAGACTCTGGTTGACACCTTATTGAAATGGCTTTATGATCGATTTGGTGTTTATATCGAAGACTTCCGCTTCCAACCAGAGGAGATGACAGTGGAGACGGAGGAACCACTGAGTGCCAAAAGGTCAGAAAACATTCAGAGACTGTCTGTGACAGACTTCTGAGCAAACTGACATTTTCATTATCATATGAACTTAAAAAAAAATTAAATCTTCACACACACACACACACACACTGCAGCCCTGAGCTTGTCAAGAACTTATCACCTAATCCACACAGTATTTCCAGCCATGCAAACACATCTGAAACATTTAATATTAATGCTGTGTGCTACATGCAAGAAAAAGTTTTGAAATTATTTCAGCCTAATGCTCCTGAAAGTGTCTGAACTTTAACCTTACATGCACACAACGCTTTGTTCTAGAAATTTAAATACTATGTTCTGCCCTATCGCTACCATTTAACATGACACTTTTAATCTAGAGTCACCAGTTAACCTTAAATGTATGTCTTTGCACCATATGAGGAAGACCATCTTCTTGCTTTGAGGTAATTATATATGTGCTTGTTCGTTGTTATCATGCTATCTTTTTTATAATCCACAGGTTGACTGAAAACATGAGACGGCTCAGTAAGTTTGTTTGTTTTGTTTTGTTTTTACCAAATGTAATATGCAACATTGTCTGAAGACAGTGAGCTGCACAGCTGGGTGTAGAGTGCAGTAGTACAGTTAACAGGTCATGTATTTGCTATAAACAAAAGTATGGACAAGTGAAACAGTGGAGGTCCAAGAATAGAGCTTTGCTGGATATGGTAAAATAGTTCATTAGACCATATGTAATAAGTAGGCAGTATTGTATGTCCCACAGTGACACTGGTTTTAAAATTTGGCCTTTGAACATCATTACGTTAAATATAAAAATTTAAAAGGGGTTAAACTGTTTAGGCAGCAGTGTAGACATTTTTTTTTAGAGTCATTTAATTTTCAGTAGCTGAAGGATAATGGAACATTTGCATAAATATGCCCTATTGTTATTTCGTAACTGTGTAAGAAGTTAAAAAGTTTAAATTCAAGAGTATTCTCAATATGTGCTCCACAGAGCAAATACGGAAACAGAAGGGGGACATTTAGTATGTGATAGTCATTAGTGATTTAACAGTTTGGGTTTGAGACAGAATGCGTCTCCTTGTTAGCCACCCATCCCAGTCACATCTCCAGTACATGAGATATACTAAACCCAAGCCAAATGCCTAAACATTCAAATAAGTTTATGCATTTATAGAGCTGATGTTTCTTTCTCATAATTAAGTCAGTTGATGTCAGTTTGTCTACTCTCATATTTCCAGAACGAGGATTCAGACCCGTTACCAATTTCATGAGGAATCTTTCTGCCTTATCCAGCTGGTACTCCATCTATACATCAGCCATTGCCTTTATTGTGAGTTCACACACACACACACACACACAGAATTCAGGTGTTCAACAGTCAATTCTTTTGAACATGGATTAAATGCATCCACCAGTCACGACAGATATAACACAAATAGACAGGCGGATTCAAAAATAAACTTGTTTACACCTCTGTGGTCTCCACAGGTCTACATGTATGTGGCGTGGAATGGATGGGTCATCCCCATGTTCCTGTTCCTTGCCATTCTCCGCCTATCCTTGAATTACCTCATTGCCAAGTTAGTGTAACCTTTGCTCTCTCTAAGCAAGTCACACTGCTTTAATCAGAACCAGACAAAAGACAACAGGTCAAGGTTCAGTACCAAGTCAGTATAGGTAAAGTTTATCAGGAATACTTGTTCCCTTCACTGTGATGTTTCATTTTTTTAAACTTGTTGGACAAATTTGTTATTATTTACTTCTAGAGTTATTATGAAAATGGCTTCAGTAGAGTTTTCAATTTAAGACACGTGTAGTACACAAACAGCTGTTGCCGTGGCAAATCTAGTGCAAATTCAGTTGTTAGCATCTTTTTACATATTTTTTTTTCTTATCTAATCAGTGCATTAATATGTCAGGGTCATGAATTATGTGTTAAGTGAACAGTTGGCTCTTAAAGTCAACATACTGACCATTGTAAGAATCTGAAAGGGTTAAAGTCCCAGTTGGTTGATGATCAGATGACTGGATCAGAGTTGTTCAAAATTAGAAAAAGTTGTGCAGAATTTTGGTGAACATCTGAATACAGTGGTCTGATGAGGGACCCTGAAATGTGTCTTGATACCACAAGACACATTTAAGGGTATCGATTGGTCAGAACAGCATATGAATGAAGTTCATTACATTTTATTATATATCTTATATGGTCCCATGATTCTTTGCTCTTAGAGGCTGGAGGATCCAGTGGAGCATTGTACCTGAAGTTTCAGAGCCGGTGGTGAGAAATCTCTTTATTCTGGCCTCCTCCTCATATTCAGTCAAGTTTTTTTACTTATTTTTTTTCCCTTCATACTAAACATTTTATTATGAAATGATCCACACAAAACTGGCCTGATGTCCCAAATGGACACAGGAGACTGCTACTGATCAGACAGTCTAACACCTCCACCTGCTGCATAGGTTTTGCCTTTACAAGTATATTCAAACACAGGAATACTGCCAAGTTCTTTGATAACAGATGTTTGGGATTCTCATTTTGTTTTTCAGGAGCCTCCTAAGGAAGACCTGACTGTGTCTGAGAAGTTCCAGCTGGTTCTGGATGTCGCTCAGAAAGCTCAGGTGAAATGTGATGGACAGTGAGAGGCCTTAGGTCACAAATGATTCTTCTTGACACATTTAATTAGTATTGTTATGTCCATACAGAATCTTTTTGGAAGGATGGCCAACATCCTGGAGAAAATAAAGAAGTAAGCTTTCCTACACACAGTTTCATGTTTCAGCTCAGAAAGAACTGGTGATCCATTTACAGTGCTTCTTTATACTGTGTTTGTGTGTGTGTGTGTGTGCGTGTGCATGCGCGCAGTCTGTTCGTGTGGGTTCAGCCGGAGTTGACTCAGAAGCTGTACGTTGGTCTGTGGTTGGCCTTCATCTCCTCATGCCTGCTGCCGTACAAACTGCTGGGATTCATCATAGGTAAAAAAAAATAATAATAATAAAAATAGAAAGTTAATCAAATTCTGTGCTATCATTTACCCACTTTTTGAGATTTAAATCACTGTAGTGTTCTCAGTGAATATCAGAATGAAAGTTATTTTCAACAGAATGTCTCTCATCCACTAAAGGAAAGCGAACTGGGAGAGGAAAGATGTTCTGTCTATGCACATGTGTAAAAACACGACAACTGTGTGAGCACTGAACATAAATGTTATGTCCAAGGTTTGGCTCCAATCATACCTTCTTAAATTCACTGAATATAGGGCTGCAGCCAATATTAAGCTTTTTTGATTGCTTTTTGATGAGCTCCTTGGGGACAAGGTGGCATTATTTGAAAGTTCAAAACTTTCATAATCTAACGATATATAATTACAACAGCAAATAGTCCTTCAAAGATGATGACACAATTGGAAACACTAAGTGTGGTTAGAAGAGGGAACTGCATGGATAGAGTGTGCAGTAGGCAACACACATGATGCCCACTCACTAGCAGAGAATACACTGAAATATTAGCTTTGCTATTCACACATCAACACAGTCCAACATCACACAAACCATGAAATGCATCTGATATCTGTGTTCACATGTGCACCATAAAGGTGAGGAATCCAACAGATTTGTGAAAACAGCTATATATAACAGGCCAGATGTTCCTGTGATTCTTCCTGATTACTGCCAGTTAAAAAGGCGCAGACCTGCGTCTGTGATTTCAGACAAGTGTCTATTAAGTCCAACAATGTAGATGAACACTCATTTTGAAGGAACCTTATAGTTACTTGAGAAATGTTAATGGAAAGGGAATGCAGCTATGCTGCTGGAATGCTGCTGCTTCTTTCAGCTGCTCCCTTTAGGGGTCATCACAGCAGATCGTGTGCCTCTCTCTTACCCTGTCTCTAGCATCCTTTTTAGTCACAGCACCATTCTGCATTTCCTCCTTTACTACATCCATGAATCTTCTTCTTCGTCTTTGCATCATGCTTAGCAGCTCCATATTCAACTTTCTTTGTCCAATATATGCACTATAAAAGATTTTTGTTCCTTTATCCTCAGGTGTATACGCAGGTATCAAGTTCTTCATCATCGACTTCATCTTTAAGAGTTGTCCCAAGCTGAGGCAGCGCTATGACACCCCCTACATCATCTGGACAAATTTACCCACCGACCTGCAGCTGAAAGAGCGCAGCAACACTATGCTGGGCCGACGGGTGAGTCCAAACTCCTGAATACATCTACACACAGAGCTCAGAGATCTCAGCGCCGGGCTGATGTCAGTCTGTGTCAGTTACATGACATAAAGGAACAAACCCTGCAGTAGTGAGATCATAGGCTGGAAAAACCAGCACAGACTGGATCAGCTTGTTACTGGTTCTTACTGGTCTGGTTGTATTTTTCTCTCCCAGCTGTCTGAGTGTGAACAGGTAGGATTGTGCTCTGAGTGTGTGTGCGTGCGTGTGTGTGTGTGTGTGTGTGTGTGTGTGTGTTATATTTACAATCACAGTGTAGAGGCCCATAGTGTGTGCTGTGGTGAGAGTTGTGATCAGATATTTTGACTGACATCACTGGCTGTAACCAATCAGCTGCTGAAGTGATAGTCTGTCTATCTGGTTAAAATCCTCTTAGAGCGGGACATCCCGACATGTAGTACTACACCTAGTGTACTAGTCAGATTTTCCCACTTTATATTCAGATGACCCTGTGACCTTTCCTTTAGCTTCACCCTTTCAACAAATGTAGATCTGGCACAAATGTTGCGATGTACCTCTAAGTAAGATCTAATGCCAAAGTTGAGGTAAGAATGAGTAAAGTTTTCTTGTCTTCTTTTTCTAATTGTAAAATAGTTACTACAGCCCAGGCAGGTTTTGAGGTAGATCGTTTTTGTATATTAAAATTAGAGATTGTTTTCTGATTTAGGATTAAATCCAGTGTATGTCAACCAGCCACAAAATTAAAAGCAGCGACAGGTGAGGTAATGGTTGATCGTCTTGTTAACTCCCAAGTCACCAGCAAAGTTCACTGGGGAGGGTTAGCATTATGGAGCATTTAAGCCACGTGCTAAAGAAAGCTGAAGATGCTACATTTCAAATCCAGAGTAATTACACTGTTATAGATCTTCTGTTAGAACATTTCTACTTGGCAAAGCAAATTAGGTAAAAAGTCCACCCCCCCAAATTTAACCCCAGACAGGCTGTGAATGACTTGGTGGATGTTAAGAGGTTAAAATGTGCTGTTCAGCTGGGTCATGACCTTCGCACGAGCACTCTGCTCTGCTCACGCTTCTGACACCACCAAATCCTCTGGCAGCATCTCAGTGCCAAACACACCTTAGAAGTGTTTTTGCTCCAACTTATCACAGCTATTTTTATTGAACTAGGTCCTAAAAAACATTACAGAGGTGGTTTTAATGTTGCTGACGGATGTATCCTACCCAGTGTTAACAGACACAATTAACATTTGTTACCAAAAAATGTACTGAGCTGCACGTACACTGAATTTCAGTCTACCTTCCAGCATACCTTGGTACATTTTGGGGGCAGTATGGGTGATGTAGCAGCTTAAAACATTTAAAAGCTGTGGTCCTGTGTGATGATTACAGTAAGGGTCAGTGGAAGGTTTCCTGCAGTAAAGAACAAAACATAAGATCCTTACGCTTGCATGTCAAAGATACTGACACCTCTGCTAAAAGCTAATATGTAACTGGACAATTTATGGTTGGGTTCTCTGATTTGGCAGAATTTTCATTCAGATTCAATTCAGAGCCCAGAATTTTCTGTTTGTGAGTGGAAATGTGCTCGTTTTACCTCCAGTATCCTTATAAAAAGTTTTGTTGCAGCATTGTTGCAGTCTTTCATCTTCTATAAATCTTGAAAATTGGAAATTTAAAAATGAAAATGGCCAGACACATTAAGGCTGTTTTACACAGAACTTTAAAATATAAATAGCATTTCCTCTAGCAACATCTCACAATTATTTTTTTCCTCTGAAATTTTGTCCTACCCATACTCAGGACAAACTTTACCAGTATGGAGAGCTTTTTAATGCTTAAGATGGCATCGCATCATATTGCGGATACAGTGAAAATGCTGGTGAATAATTTTAATGTTGCTGTCAAGCAGCTGTGAACACACCTACAACAGGTAAGCTGTTGACTCATCTCTGAATTCAGGTACGTGGCTACAGTACTGTGCAAAAGTCTTGAGCCACCCTGTATTTCTTTGTATTTCGCTAGGAAAATGGGTAATGGTTGTCAGCGATTTAGTGAAACATGCAGACTTAAACAGAAATACAAAATATAAAGCAAAAACGGAGTTTGCACAATTCTTTATACCAAATATTTATTCACAGCCTGAACTCTCATAGGCAAGCAGGTGTTACAGAATGTATCAGGTAATTTTCTGTGTTCATAATTCTATTAGTTTTAACAAGATTGCCAATATCACTGGCTAAAATGGGGCCTCAAACCGTGACAGAGCATCTCCCTTGTTTTTCAGATGTCTATAGACACTCATTGTTGTACCTCGTTCCTGACCTCCTCTGATTATGTTGATAATAATTTGAAACAAAAAATTGTTTCCTGTTTTTGTGACAGGCTGCTCGTAACAAAATGCTTAACGATAACATATGAAATTGGGTCTTTGCTAAGTTGTCTGTTATGTGTAGACACAACAGTGGTTCATCCTTTGAATTGGGTGCTATTTTTATGCTTCAAGGATTCATATATCAGTGTTAGGTGGCTTAACAACCAGAAACACATTCCAGTGAAAATACTCATATACAGTGGCTTGCAAAAGTATTCGGCCCCCTTGAACTTTTCCACATTTTGTCACATTACAGCCACAAACATGAATCAATTTTATTGGAATTCCACGTGAAAGACCAATACAAAGTGGTGTACACGTGAGAAGTGGAACGAAAATCATACATGATTCCAAACATTTTTTACAAATAAATAACTGAAAAGTGGGGTGTGCAGAATTATTCAGCCCCGTGAGTCAATACTTTGTAGAACCACCTTTTGCTGCAATTACAGCTGCCAGTCTTTTAGGGTATGTCTCTACCAGCTTTGCACATCTAGAGACTGAAATTCTTGCCCATTCTTCTTTGCAAAACAGCTCCAGCTCAGTCAGATTAGATGGACAGC
>VVHJ01002188.1:20269-54340 GCA_015107715.1 Tylochromis polylepis | reverse complement strand
TTCCCTCATATGATCAACGACTCTCTTGCTAAAATGATTGTATTGGTTAGACTATAAATTGCTCCAAAGATGCTGATTATATTTTCAAGAGCTGGCACATATTTGTGACTCTGTTATTTTAAAAATGGTGAAATGTAATCATTCTCTAAACACCATAATGCTGCAAGAACATGACTATAATTTGCGTAAATTAAACCTTTGCTCACTTTGTTTCTGAATAGCCAATCTAGATATGTATTTTTATGGTTTGGAAAGTCTGTAATTTAAAAAGATAACAGTCTGCAGAGTCTTATGCTTGTGGCTTTGTAGGTCTTCTGAGGCACAGGAGGCTTTTGCAGGCAGTCAGCTAGAAAGCAAAGTAGTGAGGGGAAAAGCTGAAAATTGCATTCATGGCAATCCATCATGTAGCTGTTGAAACATTTCACAGAAAAACAAAAGCTTTGTTATTAAGGTGGTATTTAAGCAAACAGAGGGATTTATCCTGTGGATATCTCCACAGAATTTAATACCAGTTCACCCAGAATTCATTAAGATGTGGACTGGGTGGCTGACCAACATTACTACCACCAGAACAACCACACTTTTGCTAGAGTTTTTAAAAAAAAATCACCATGTTTTAGCTCATTTGTTGGCAAAAATGTGGACTTCCAGTAACTGCTCCCTAAAGAACCATACAATTAATAGATCTTAGTATTTTGTAGGTATAGACTTGAAAAGGGAACCATCTGCTTCATCCTTCATATTTGCAAATAATTAAAAACTTTTTTTATGGAAAATGGATGGAAAACGTGTGAAACTTTTTCCCTGCAGGTATATGAAGTATCTATATCCTTTTGAGTGCGAGAAGAAAGGCCTGAGCTCTCCAGGCGAGCTACAGGCAGCCATCGATAGCAACCGCAGAGAAGGCCGGCGTCCCAGCTACACCAGTAGTCTGTACCGCTACTCCCCCTCCCCGGGCTCTGCTCCGCATGCACTCCTGTCTTCACCCAAGATGCAGAGCGCTCCAACCACGCACAACGGCCTGAATACCTCCGCTAGTCCGCATTTAAAGAGAAGCATAGGTATGCCGCATTGTTTTGTCTTCTATCTATGGTAAAAAATCTCTTGCCTATGACCCAAAAACTATAAAGAATTTTTGGGTCATAGGCAAGCCCTGCCATGCAAATTTAGCACACTGATAATAAATAGTTTTTTTTTTTTTCCAGTAATCATGAATCGTGAAAAATAAATACATAATTTTTCAAACTTCTTATGAACATAATAATTTCTTCATCTTTTTCTTTGTTTCCAATCAGATGAGTCCTCCACCCCTGTTGTACCCCAGCTGCCCATGGCTCTGGCACTGGGGCAGCAACAACAGCAGCTAGCACAAGCTGCCACATTTGAGCATCTTAGAGAGAGGTTGGAGCAAGGAGCAGCTGGAGCTGTAGCTGACAGCCCAGAGAAGAAAATGATGCGCCTCGCTGAGGAGCAGCAGCGCCTCATGCAGCAGGCACTCCAACAAAACCTCCTGGCTATGGCCTCTCACTTTACCCCCATGAACCTCAAACTTGGCAACGGTGAGTTTGCTTCTACTTTGACCTCTGTCATCGCTGAACATCATAGCATGCTTATTCTGGGACCGACCATTCACTGGAATTTTTGTTTTTCCTCTGACAGAAAGCAAACATGATCTGTCGCTGAATATCTCCACTAATGGAGCGGCCAGTATCAGCGTGTCTGTGGAGGTCAATGGCACAGTTTACTCAGGTGAGTTATGAAACCTGTGAAGGAAGCGTGTTTTCTTTGGTGCGTGACACTAACGTAGAGGAACGAGTGCACGTGGTGATGAACTAAGTTAACTAATATCTACAGTGAAAGTAGTAAAGCAGTAGGTGTACTGCACTTGTAACACACCTAGCAAATTTTGTTGCTATTCTTTGTGAATAAAACACCTGGTTGACAAACACTACAGTATTTTCATGCAGGAGTTAGGCTGAATTTGCTTGAATGCCAAGTTCAGGCTGTGTAATACTCAAAGAAAAGGCAAAAAACCCACATGCTACATCTCAGACTCTACAGGCCTCAGTTAGCATTTTAAATGTTAAAGGTCATGAGCGTGTTGTACATTGTGTTGTACATAAGACTTATTTTATTTCTATCTTTTTAATCTTTATATTGTTTTAGTGTACACTGAGGGCTGTGGGAGCATTGCAATTTCAAATTCCTGTGTATGAGCTGTATATATGGTTTTTGACAAAGCTGATTTTGACTTTGACGACAGCACAGTTACAAGTTTCAACAAATATGAGGCTATTTGTCTGTGAACTAAAGCTTGGCTGAAACTGGGTCATGTAACAGGACAATGATTTCAAGCACAGCAGCAAGGAGCAAATGGAGTGGCTGGAAAACAAAAGAATTAAGGTGTTGCAATGGTCCAGTCAAAGTCCAGACCTCCACCCACTGTGGCGGGACCTTAAGAGAGCTGTGCATAAATGAATGCCTGCAATGAATAATGATGTGAGACACTTGAACTTATTACTGCTAAAGGTTGTTCTACAAGCTACTGAATCACGGGGCGTACTCAGTTTTTCAGACTCCCGTAAAAACTTTCTCAATTTTTCAAAAGTTAGTTCTTTGTAATGGACACAGTCATTAATGTCGTTGTCTTCCTTAGGAAAACTGTTTGCCCAGAAGTCGGCCGCTTCTGTGTCGTCACAGAACGTAACTCCAGCAGGAACAAGTGGTTTCAGTGCTTTTTCCTCCGCACAAAGTTCCACCTCCTCATCTCCCACTTCCTCAAAGGGACCAAATTAAAATCACTGGCTTTTTAATCTGTCTGGAGCATAATGATTACACAGTACACCAAACCATTTACTTCTCTTGTCAGACAAGAACTGGATGAACTCCATGGATTCTCTGCCACAACACAGGAAACATTCTATTACTTTAATGTCAACATTTTTTTACCTCTATCCTCAAGCTTATTTTAATATAGTTTCAGTTTACCTTAGTGCCTGTTAGAAGAAGACTTTGGTATACTTCTGGTATAAAGGCCTTCAGGTTTGTCTGGAAGTATCGTTAACGCAAAAAAATTGCTACAGATCTTTGAATGTCAGCTACGTTTGTAGGTGTAATCATGCTGTTCTGTAACTGCCTTTTCCATCAGTAGAACAATGTGGTTGCCAAAGAGCAGCTAGTGAAGACCAAAAAGCCTTAGTTCAGTGTCATAGCTCCTTGAAGCCATTTTGTATTCCTCTTGGTAAACTTTCAGTTTACCTTGAGCAAACGTTTTTAATTTTTGTAATTGCTTTCATGGAAAATGCAAGGCATCAGTTTCCACAGAAATATCGCAACTCCTAAAGAATCAAAAGGAATTTCAGGGGAGTGGATGCAGATGTGTTTATTCATTTTTGCTTTATTGTTATTTATTCATTTGGCGAGGCCTCAAAATGACAGAACATTTATTTCAAGTAAATCCCAGGCAACGTGAGAGGCGATGTTTCTGCTGGGAGTTGTATGCAGAAAGTGACACATTTACCTCAGTTGACTTCCCATGCTGGCAAGTTTCTCAGGCTACTTTCTTCTGGACTCAGGAATGTCCTCTGGACTCACTGTTATCTTATATGTATGTCGTATCATATTGCTGTTTTATATTAGTGTAAATGCAGAGAATGTATCATTAATGACCTCAAAGTGAACACTGAAACAGTGCTACCTCAGTCCTTAGTGAAATATGCAGTGCTTAATGCCGCATGTGTTCATTTGTTGAAATAAACTGTAAATGGACAATCACATACACACATGATCGCAAACAAATGCCACTGTGAAATTAGAAATTGTTAAAACAAAAATTTAAAAAAAATTAAGGCTGGCTTTCAGCTCTGTTGTTGGATTAACATGTTTCCTGTAAATGTAGGGATGAGGAATAAAATAAATCTTGTGTACTGTAAAAAAAAAAAATAAAAAAATACTGTTTTCTTTCTTTACACTTCGAATATGTCTTCAGACTTTTGACACTGACGCTAGTCTCTTATTTCAGATGGTATGTAACTTTTAAAATGTTTGGGGGGAAAAAAAATTGTTGGTCACAGTGTATTTCAGGTTTTGAAAGAGGAAACTGACTTTTCACTGAGTTTCAGCTCATCATGTAGCTTTAAGACCCCACATCTTGTTTTAGTTCTCGCCACTCTCATATAGTTTGTTTTTTGGTTTTTTGTTTGGGTTTTTTTTGTTTTTTGGTTTTTTTGTGCAGTAGACAGCTAATCCGCCTCTCTAAAAGCTCTTAAAATCTGCAGCACGCTACCTGCTCAGCGGCACACAGCAGGCAGATGCGATTGTGAGTAGCCGATGAGGACAGTGGAGCAATTACCAGCTTAAGAGCGGAACATGTCCTCAATGGAAGCCAAAAACAGAAATGCAAACTAAAAATAATGTTGCTTCGTAATTGTTGGACATGCAAATAATCTGTCTGCTAACAGCTTTGCTATATCAACTTAATATTAATAATATAAATAAAACGTAATATTACTCACCGTAAACATCTAAATGATGAGTGTTATTGTTTAATGGGAACACATTTGTAGACTGATTATTTATTTATTTTTTAGCTTTACATGATTCAAAATAATCCTTATTTTTCTTATCCAGGTTGTCATAGCTCCCCTCCCCTTGAAGGCCAACGTTTCTCTTAAGTTAGCTTGGGACCCTTATATGGGAGGTGGGTGGGACTTCTGCGCTCACAGACAGACCTGTGTGCCTGACATGACCATATTACAGATGTCCCTTCCTCACTGACATCCTATATAATCAAGAGTTTTTAAAAAAGTGTTTGCTTCACAGTGATTACCTTCAGATGCGCTGAACTTCTGTTTAAAATAAGCATCCAACTTTGTAAAATAGCACAGTAAATGAGTAAATGGAAAAAAGGCTCACTGTAAATTAGTGTAGCATAGCGTCTCTGTTCTAGGCAGAAGAAATCCAGTGCGAGAAGGTAAACATTTTATTTATCTTTGACATACACAAAAAGAACATTTGTCTTACACTCTGGTTTTTAATTTTTACAAACTACAACAACACTGATATTGAAGTAGTATATTTATGTATTTTCACTGAATTCCATGTTACACTTTTACTTTGCTACAGATCAGAAAAAACATTGCACCCTTTATCCCACACCATGAGCTATTAAATATATTAAATTAACATATTAATTTAAGTTGTAATTCATTTCATTTCCATCCAAGCTTATAACACCAAATTACAACAACAGTTGTCTCAAGGCACCTTATACTCTAATGAAAAGACGCTACAGTATGCTGGAAAAACCCCCAACAATCAAGTGTCCTTCTATGACCCCCTGTTACAGGGTCTTTACCATAAAATCAAAAGCGCCTTGAGACAGCTGTTGCTGTAATTTGGAGGTATATAAATAGAATTGAATTGAATTGAATGAACAAGCACTTTTGTGGCGGTTGGAAAGAAAAATTAACTTTTACTAAGAAGAAACCTCAAGTAGAACCAGGCTCAGGGAGGGGCAGCCTGCAGATGGCTGGCATATAATCAGTTTACAAATTATGCTAGACTGTTGTATGTTGGAAAAATATATAATGTAACCTCTGCACACTGTCCCGCTTACCATAATTTGTTATTCAGTTACAACGTTTTAGTCTGTGTGACCACTGTCAGGGACAAAGAAACAGTGTTCACGCACATTTGCACAAATATACACATTGTGTAAGATTCACCCAATTAGGGATTCC
This sequence comes from Tylochromis polylepis, assembly GCA_015107715.1. Classification (NCBI taxonomy): domain Eukaryota; kingdom Metazoa; phylum Chordata; class Actinopteri; order Cichliformes; family Cichlidae; genus Tylochromis; species Tylochromis polylepis. The sequence continues at coordinate 48,599 of VVHJ01002188.1, read as the reverse complement.
TGGCTCATCTCACACGTGCATACTATCAATCAGGTAATGAGTCCACTCAAAACATCCATTCCATCATCAGAAAGCCAAACAACATTTAACATCACCAGCTGATCTGAAAAAAGAGTGTTGTATGTTAAAACCCGTGATGGTGTGCCGTGCACAGGGGCCAGTTTTGTACTTTTACTCTGGATATTTCAACTGGCTCATTATTACTATGCGCCACAGCTGCCTTTATTTAATTAAAATATCTGAACAGCAGCTCCTCTCCATCACTGGAAAGTTGGATCCAAAAAGTCAAGAATAAATTCTTGATTGGCCAGATGGGGGTAGTATTTCCTCGCCTACACATGACACACATACACTAATCCATGTTCAGGGGTGTTGTGCACAAGCAAACATGCACATCTTTCAGTATGCCAAGCTGTTTCTGATGTCTTTAACTTGGAACCTGAACTGTGTAGCGGGGGGGGCGGGGGGGGAGAGACTAATTTAAGCATAAATTTACTTTAATTACTTTCTTCAATCCCTGCAGTTTGGCTTCTGTCATAAAGAAAAATGAGTAATGTAATGTGTAAAAATCTACACATCAAATTGTGAATATGGAAAAGAACCTACAGAATGAGCTTTAGTTCCTTAACTCTGTAGCAGACCTATAATGACAGTGCCAATAGTAATGGAAAAAAAACCTCATGGGTCAAAGGAGCGTAGTGGTAGTGGTAGTAGTGGTGGTGGTGGGGGGGTTACAGGATTTGCTGTTAGGATAGTTATTATGCTATAGTGAAAATACTGGATTTACATCTGGAACACTGAAGAGGAAAGATGCAGAGGTATTATGACGGATAGCTCTGCCCACAGTCCCCACCCACCAGGCAGGAATAATAGTGTGTAAGTCACTTTGCAAATGAGGTTATCACTATCCTGGGATGCAGGCTGGAATATACGGTATGGAGAGTTTGGACAGAAGGATGATTTTCTGACTCCCAATGGAGAAATAGATCTACAGCTGGAGAGAAGAAACTTCTGGAAGGAAGTTCATCATACATCAGAATTCTTTAAATGAAACCTATGAGCAATTATTTATTTTGTAAAATTTACAGTAATGTTTTGATGAAGGCAAGTGCAAATGTTTTTGTGCCTTTTTTTTTCTTTACTTGGTAGTCTAAAATAACGTTGTTTGGCTTTCTTTTGGACTAAAAATCTAAATGTGTTTTCATCACTCAAGCAAAAGGTCGTCTTTACTTGGACATTTGGGTTTCTGCTTGTGGATTTCTTAAAATAGGCTCTACTGCTGGCACCATGCCTTATCATGATGAGGAGTACCCCGGTCAGCCTCTGTGGCAGTCTGTGCTGCTTTTCTGCTGCAAGGGCATGATTGAGGGCATCATGGTCATTCTGTTCTTCTGGCTTCTGGTTCAGGTCCTGTTCACCAAACAGTTAGAAGGTATGGTATCCGAGCCCAAAAACAATAACCACATCGCCACATGCTATTACCATATACATGCTGATGAAAGAGCTCCTTGGTCCATAACAGATGTGATTCTGTTGTTTTCGTTCTAGTCATACGTAAAACAAAGCTATAATAACATCCAATGTTTCTTTCCAGTGTTTGTGTTTTTGATACATTTTCTGTTGCTAAATCTCTGATAATTACATAATTTTTACTAATTTAGAGACCTCCTTTAATGATGCATATCTCCACAAATGAAGGGCTGTGAATTTTGCTACCCATTTGTTTCAATCATATTAGGAATGGCATATTTATTATATTTTTCAGTGTTTAAGTGTATATTTTAAGATAGCTTTGACAAAATGAGAACCAGTCATTTAATAATATGCTAATATTTTCAAGCACATGGGCCCAAATACTACGTTAACTGTATTATGTAATCCCAGAGTTGACTGGGATGAATTACAATAAACCTCTGCCACCTGACCTTATTATCCTCTGTTGCTTCTACAGTTCATCTCCAGATTCTTCTTCTGGTTGGACTGATCACCTTTTGTTTGTGTTTGGTCCTGGGATGCCTTCTGTGCTTGTGGAAAAGTAAAGTTTGTCGAGTGAAGGACAAAGCTCCTGCAACATCAGCACCGGCTCCTGCTGAACCTGTATCCTTTGCTCAGACCTCACCTCCTCCCTCAGCAGCAGCAACAGCATCAGCATCCAAGCAGCAGTTTGGGGAGCTGGATGAAGAAGTGCTGGAGTACCCGTCCACGTTCACCAGCGCTGCTACTTCAGAGGGTGAATTTGGCTCTCTGGCATTTTCAAATCAAACTTCCTGTGAACAAAAGGAGCCTCCAAAGTCTTATTTTTCCCTGCGCCGCTTCAGCACACCTCTGCTCTCATATAAACCATTAGACCAGAGTCGTAGCTCGCTGCCTTCGTTTCCCAAACTGGGACTACTGGCCAAAACACGTGAGGCCCTGCAGAGACGCTGCACTGTGACTGGGGAACACATATCTTACAATGAGCACACTAGACTCACCAGACCCAGTGCTGGCTGTCCTTCTATAAAAGAAAAACCTATCCCATTGGCCCCACTAAGCTATGGCTCCAGTGCAAACTGCCAACATCCAATATCACCAAAACCCTGCCTCCACTTCACTATGGCCTTCTCTCCAGAGCAGCAAACCCTGATAGTCACTTTCCTCAACCTCAGTGGGACGCCTCACAGGCTGGAAGATGTGTCTGTGCAGGGCAGCCTACCACCTCTCTGCCCCTTTCCTATGCAAGCCTCTGAAACCCACAGCCTGGTGCTAATTTTTAAGGTGAGCTCTGTGGAGGAGCTCCAAAGGTGTGTACTGAAGGTAGCTTTGAATGCACGAGAACCAGCGAGCCCCAGACGCAGTGCTCTGGGTGAACTGGAAGCCGAGTGTGCAGGAAGAGACTGGACACCACAGACGCCACTTCACTTAACAAAAGAACTCAATCGAAGCAAGTGGAAAATAAAAAAGGTAGTGAAGGTTATACATCTGTGAGTGGTTTAAATGTCCGTACTTGGAGGTAAAAGCAACTTGATTGATTGATTGATTGATTGATTGATTAGGAACCCTTTGGGTACAAATCTGTTGCTAGACCCCCTTTGGCCACAATTTTAGACTTCTGAACTTTAATCATGGAACAATAACAAGATGGAAGAAAATGTAACAATTTCTAGATTTTTTTTTCTGTAGTTTTATTTATTCATTGCTGTGTATGACAGAGCTAAATGTTTGAGTCGCATTTCCTGCTGATTAAGAATGCCCTCTTTGCTCTTTGAACTTTTGCCCTTTGACTGCAGAGTCTGACCTCTCAGGATGCACTGATGTGTAAGGGGCTTAGCTGTCCTCCACAGATCTTCATTTTGCTTCATTATCAGACTCTGTCCCACTGTGTTAAAGCCACGGTCCTCAGAGCTGATAATCTAGACAGCCTTGTTTCTACATCGATGGCAGCAGGTAAAACCAAAATTTGGTGTCACTTAAACTCAACAAAATGTGTATTTGATTTCAGAATGCTATAAGGGCATAATAGACAGATGTATTATATAAGCGCGGTGGGTAGAACTAACTTTTTTCTTTCAGGGGCAGAGGTAAAGTAATTCCCTATGTTTGCTTTTAATGTTTAAGGGATTAAATAATGTCTTACAGGACCAGAATGCATCAGGAGATCATCCCTTTTTTAATGACATTGTGGGTTAATCCTTCACTATTCACAATCCTCAGGAAACGTTCCAATCTCCACTGGTACTCTTATCTGTCAGGTCTAATCTTTGTATGCATTAGTCTGTCAAGGCATTATTTATTTATTTTTTTATAGCATGAAAGCTCATCCTGTATATAGATCCAAGTGATTTTATGATATCAGTTTCGTGCACAATATGTCACATAAGTATGACTCAGATAATCTCTTCACTTTATATCAGAACCTGAAAGTACTTATTTGTGAATAATAAGAGGCAGTATAGTGAATGAACTTATATACTGTATATGCAAAGTTAAATGTTGTGCAAGTGCAGTGTAAATTCCAGCTAAAAAAATCTAAATTAAAAAAATGTATTTCACTCTTTTTGAACAATTTCACCGTGCTTTATTCAAGATCTAAATCGTCTAAAAATCTGTTAGTATTTTATGAAAGTTATACACATTGTGTTTGTGCATATGCGTATAGACTACCAGGTGGTGATCAATCTGCACCACGAGGGAGTTTTGATGAGCAGCAGAGAGACTAAAGCAGGTTCCTGTACTGTGTGGAACACTTCTTTCCTGTTTGACCTGCCTCCAGGAGACATCAGTCAGCTGCCCCTCATGCTTGAATTTGTTATAACCCAGGTAAAGACTTCCACAGAGGGCATTTTAATTTCATCATTAATCATCATATACCATGGCATGAATAGCTCTATTTATCCTGCAAAATAAATGCAACATAATTCAACGTCCTCTCTCTTGTCTAATGTGGCAGAATACAGTCCTTTCAGAAGCCAGAGTTGTTGGCCGAGTCTTCGTTGGAGCAGAGGCTGCAGATGCAGGACGTGCTCATTGGAGAGACATGTGCAGCCGGCATGCGGAGCAGGCACGATGGCACACTATTCAACCTGAAACTGCAACAGAATAAGACTGTTTGATGACCAATGGACAGGATTTACTGTTGAGCTCTTCGGGCAACAAAAATGAAGTGCGTATGGATAGAGTCAGCCTGTGATCTAGTTCACCTCAAGGTTCACTGCTGTCTACACTCGAGATGATACACACCCTCCCAATGTGGCAGCTTACTTGGACTTCAAAATTTCCATCTATGGCATGCCAGTGGAGCTGTCCTCCAGCACTGCTGCTGTTTCAGGTCCTCCACCACCCCACTGTCAAAATGGAGACTTTAGGAGGTGTTATTAACTCATCAGTTCTGACAGATGTTTGAAAGGAGTGATGAGCTTAGGGCCAAACTCTGTATCCTGGAGTTGTCTGACTGAACTGTTATTTAGGTATATGAAATGCCTGTGTTCAGTGAAACTCTGAGAAATCAGTTCTTTAAACATGGCCTTATTTCAGCATATCAGTCACTACATTCTTCTATGCAAAGTGTAGAAAGTTGCTTTTAGTGTACGTTTCTGTAAAGCAAAGCCCAGAATAAACTTTTTAATTGTGCAGTCTTTTGTCCATTTGGTTTCTATACCCAAAACATTTTAACTGAACACTATGGTCTTTACAATACAGATGTGTTTGGTCCTTGTCACTAAAAATCTTTCTGCCATCTGACATTGATGTGTGAGTACATATTCACTGTCATTTCACAGGTCTTTCTTTAAAGTATCTTTCTGGGTGTAAATAATAATAATAGTAATAATAATGATGATGATGATGATGATGATGATGATGAATCAAATCATGTCATATAAATAAAAACACAGATTTGCCTAAAGACTCCTGGAAGAATTTTATCAGCTAAAAATGCTAAAATTGTTGTTGTTGTGGTTCCGCTTAATGATTTTCTGTTACAACAATACAGAAAATATTACAATTTGAATGGAAAAAATCATATTCTGTGAAGGAACAGGAATAAAGCTGGCTGGAGTCTTCACAAATATGTCATTTAACCTCTCCCTCCTCTTCATCAGGGCTACAGATCTGTACAAGCTCAGCCAGGAATACTCCATCAGGATAGAGGGGAAGTGTCCTCTTCCACTGTGGGCCATATTCATCTGAACACTGAGAAGACTTATCTGAGAGCTGTTCTGGGGGGCTAAGGTCCCAGATTGACCTCTTCGACCTTAAGGCTTGATAAAAAGAAAATAAGGAGAATTCAAATTTCCAAACTTCAAATCCAACAAACATACTAGAAACTACAACTAGAACACATACTAGAACACAGAATAAAGAATGCATAGAAACAGAAGGTGAATTCATTTAAACAAGTGACTTCTCCACCAATGACCATTATCAGTGCCTCTTTCTTTTTAAACTCAGTGTAATTATTCATGGACATTTGTGGACATGTCCCTGTTCGGGATAAATACATCTGAAGGAAGACCTGAAACACAACACAGCCATGCAGACACATTTCTACACTACTCATTACACTGATCCTAGCACAGCTTCACCTTGCAGCAGGCTGTCATTTTTTGCCTTCAGATTGTTGATTTCTGCGGTCATAGCTGAGATCTGATGGAGGAGAGGAACAGTTTCAGACCTCTGACTTCATTTTTGCTCTTGCAGGTGTGCACTGGCCATATTAAAGTGCTATTTTATTATGTTAATCCTTTTTCTAAAAAATGTTCAGAAAATTTGGTCAAAGATCTTCATATGGAAAAACACTAACTCATTCCTATCCTTTCATGGTTGACTCCTTTGCTTCATATCTGATTATTCACTGAGTACAAGGAGTCATATTTGAGATTATGGTGGAAATGTTTTTCCACGTACCATTTAAGCAGCTATGCAGTCAGAATGACAGCCCTTCTCATGCATAGCTGGATGCTCTTTGACTGAAGTAGAAGCTGGGATTAGTGCTCTCTGCACATATGCGTGTGTATATGCAATGAAAGTGAGCGCGGTTCGGAATTTCACAGTATAATCTGCGTGCCACGATAATGCCACTAATGATATTAAGTCGAATCAGTTGCATATATAAATATATTTCTGCAGTTGAACATTATGTTTAATAACCTGTTGTTTCTGATCAAGGAGGTTTTCATCATCTTCTGCCTCTGCCTCTCCCTCCTCCTCCTCCTCCTCCTCCCCCTCCCCCTCCTCTGCTGGACAGCTGTTAATCTCCTCCTCATCCTCCTCAAACACTGGCATCAAACCCGAGGCTTGTTGCCAGTTTCTCCTGTCCACTGCAGCCTGAAAGAAAATCACAAAAACACTTTTTGGCCAGGATCATTGTGGTTTTTCAGCTTTAAAAAACTGAGGCGTCTTACCCTAACAAGTTTAACTGTGGGAGTCCAGTCTTGAGGTGAAGAGGCTTCATTGCTGTCACCCTCCTGGGCCTCCTTTCCCTTTCGTTCCTTAAATAAACTCTTTAACTACAGATGTAATAGAATATAGCAGTTACTCAGGCTTGTTGTAACCTACAGCTGGTATAAAACAAAAGTGGCCACACTAGCAACTCAGTGATGATGTAATTAGTCTGAGTGGAGTTAGCTAAATGTTGGCTAAATGCTGGGACTCACAGACTAGTGCTATCAGCATGCTAACACTAGTTAGAATGTACAAACCTTGTATAGCTTGGTTTAATGTTTTAACCTGCCAGCCATCATTATGTAGCTGAAGCGGCAGGGAATACTGTTGTTGTTTATTAAATTAAGCATCTGACATATTAAGGTGTATATATAGAATACTATATTTTATTTTCATAGCATCTGATTGAAAATTTATTGAGATGTTTCACTGACAACCACAAGTCCAAACTTAAATTGTTGCAGGCTTTATCCTGAAAGTCTGTGCAAAATCCTAAGGCTCCCGAACCAATTCATATCAATGTATTTCAGTAAAAAGTTAATAAGTAGACTGATCAACAATGCCACTCTGGAGCCATAGTGCTAACCTGGATCAGGACCAGGATCATACACTACCTGCTCAGTGACCAGTCTCCTTTGCTGCTCTGTGTCTACATTAAGTGCAGAGACAGTTTTGCCCCTTTGGCCTTGGACAGAAGGTTTCCCATCTTCAACCTGTGGGCAAGATTTGCCTCATTTGTTACATTTAGCCACAAAGACAGGTGGCTTTGAATACATTTCATTTATGGACTTGACCTCATAAAACTGCCTCCGTGATTGAAGCTTCGAGCCTGGCAGCATTTGATTCACCTTCCCTGGAATCTCTGAAAACATCAGGAAGTCGTTTCAGAACTCAGTAAGGAAAATCAGTGCATTGAATCCTTGCAGGCTGGCTCATACCCTCTGAGCCACGAATGAAGATGTCTGTTAGAAAGCTTCCCTGATCTTGGTCATCTTCGGGAACCTTTTTCATGAGCTAAGGGGAGGAGATAAGAACATACCCTTCAGGTCATGAGTGGTTAAATGTGTTGATTTATAGTATGATCACGTTGTAGTGACACTACCTTGAGCTCCAGGGCAGAAATCTTGATTTTAGCCTCATTTTTTTCCATCTCTCTCAGCCTTTCTAGAGTCTTTACAGCATGTTCTCTAAGACGGTGGACATGGTCATCTGTTACACAGTCATTTTCATAGTCTACAACAATATATCACATATAAGTTTAAGAAGGAAAAAAGCCTACTTTTCACTCAGTTCCTTCTCTCTTTCTGCAAGTTTTTGCTTCAGTCTTTGAACCTCACTGCTTTGGATGCTGACCTGTAAACCACGAAAGACAACATCATCTTCTCTTCACAGTCCCCCTCACCTTCCATTAAGGTGTTGAAAATACACATAAGTGAGGCAGGAATATTTTGTTACCTGAAGGGATTTGTTTTGCTGGCTCTCGGAGTCCCATAACAAAGAGGATTCTGATAAGCTGATAAAAAAAACAAAAAACAATTATAATGAAGAGACAGCTCACAAAATTTCATTTCAGCACTTTCCTGACATTGTGTTTTGAAAATGGAAATCTCATCAAAATCTACTTACCATGTCTCTGTCCCTTTGTCTGGAGTCTGGCCCCCTTCACCTGCAAATACAACGCCCCCTTGTGTCAGAGAATTCAATGACTCTTATTCTCTAATACTGGATAACTACAAAATACCTGATCTGTATTCTTGTCTGGAATATTTTCACTTGGCACAGATTACTCCGAAATGAGCTCACCTTTACCTTTGTCCTTATCTCTGTGAAGAAGTCCCTGGCTATTGCTCTTTTCCAGCTCCAGCTTTTCAAGCTCATCCCTCAGCAGTGAGTCACATCCTCCCTGAATGTTACAAGTGTTCAGTTACAGGTTTCTATTCAGAGGCACGCTGGACTCTTTGTGCTGCTTCAGATTTAGATCTTTTTTCTCTAACTGGAAAAATATTATCAAAATGTTTGATGTTTGTTATACATGGCAATGCATTAGATTGAATTCAATAATTCAAAACAATGCCTTTTTTAGCCTCAGCAGCTAAAATCCAGTATTTTATTTTAAACACTTGGATAAATGCACTGATTAAAAATGATCTCCCTTCACAAAAATAGTGCATTTTGTTTACTTATACTTCACTTGGATGTTCCACTGCACAGAATTAAGTGTGTTCTGACATCAGAAGGCGGTGTTTACATTCATCTGCCGAAGGGGGAAAGTTTCTTTGTGCTTATTCTAGACATGTGCGATTGTGAGACATGACATATTAGCCTGGAAGCTAGTCATGGTCCAGAAACTTATCCAAGTGCATACGGAAAATATGAAGGTCTCATACACTGGGAAAAGACTTTTAGTACACAAGCAGTGTCTGAAAATTATTTGCATATTCATAGACTCTGGATTTTTCACTGTGGGAGAAGCAGTATATGAGGTATACTTGACATGTCTACATATACTTTTAGTCCAGCATGTCTTGTAACATTTATAGATGCAATCTTTAAGAGCATGGTAAAAGGATGTTCTTACTTTATTTCCCGAGTTCTTCTTTAACTCCTCTAACTCCTCTTGTGTAGACTGTAGGGTCAAAGCCACCTTTTGCCATTTCTCTGTCCAGTGTGAGGCCACAGCTTTTAGTTCCTCGATGGTCTGGACCCTTACCACATCTTGTTTGCGATACTCTTCCTCCCGGTTCTCCTTCTCAAACACCTCACCCTCCAAACGTAGACACTGATTCCTCAGTTTCTGGTTTTCTGATTCCAAGACTTCCACAGAATCCCTGAAGAAATAGTTTGAAGGTTATGTAAAGAGAATTGTACTGCACTGCATAGTCAATAACAAATAAAGAAGCATCTTCTCATATCGAAGAATGTGTCTGATCTCCATCTCACCTGTGCTGACAGCACTTTTCCTGCATTTCTTTTAGTCTGCCTTTAATTTCACTCTGCAGTTCCTCTTTTTCTCTGATCAGCTGAGAGCATTGCACCTCCAGATCTGTGATCTGTTTTGCGTTTACAATTTTTTCATCTGTTAGCTCTTGTAGCTCATGTTGTGATATCTCCAGCCTCTTCTTGATCATTTCAAGCTCTCCTCTTATTTTTTCATTTTCCTGGTACAATTACAGAAAGGCAATACTTCAATTAAGAACCCTCCTCCCAAATAAAACTTATTAAAAGAATAGCCCCTTAAAACTTTTACAACCTCTCTGAGAGCCTTTGAGTCTTCCTTCACCACAACATCTTTCTGCTCCTGTTTGTTGTGAGTCTCCAGCTGCATCTCCAGGACTTGAACCCTCCGGAGAAGATTTGCCTTCTCCTATAACATGCCCGAAAACCAAGTCGTAGTTATAAATCACAGTGCTTTGATCTATGATACCTCAGACACTGTGGATTATGCTCACATCATAGTTAAAAACAATACCTGGATCAGGTGATCTTTGTCACACAGAGCCTCAGTCAGTTTGGACTTTATTTCTTTTATATTGTCCTCCAACTTTAACACTTGAGTTGATAAGATGGCCTTTTCCTGAGCAAAATTAGGAAGATAATGTTTTAAATTAATTTTGATCATCTGTGTTGTAAAAACTGGACTTATGAGACTTTGATTGAACATTGAAGGAACAAATATTCATATTTGAAAGTAAGAAAAAAAAACCCAATTTGATAACATCATGAAACATTTGTCATTTAAAATGGATCACATCTCTTCTTTCCGGTGGACAAACTATACAATGTTAACCATTCAAAAATTTTTTAGTTTTTTGTCAGTTTTGTTCAGTTAATAATAAGTTAGTAGGTTAATAAAGGCCAGCTTCTGGCTTATCAGTGTGGATGTGCAATGAAATACTGAATTCTGGCAAACTGACCAGGCATGCTTGGCTGATCTTGTTGTTGGCTTCACTCAGTTCTTTCTGCAGTTCAGAATGATCCTGTGCAGTGTGGCTGAGCTCCTTGTCCGTCTCCTCTATTTGACTCAACAGCGTCCTCTGCGTCTGGGTGTGCACAGAAACAGAGTGCACACTGAAGAGATGAAAATAGCAACACCACTGATTCATGACACACTTTGATGTCACTTATACAAAACTATCTGCGATAACATGAAACCACCAACGCTGATGAGTCTTATGGAAGGTATTTTCACACAAAACACTCATCTAAATATGACGGTGCACACAAAGAACCTCCTTTACAGCACTCCCCAACAGCAGCGAACTCCCCCGACAGGACAGTGTGAATGCCACACCACAAAAACAAGTCAGAACAAGTTCATGTTGACCTGGTGAAACAGAAAAGAGCCCGATGCACACAGCGTGGCCAGACAAGCGCACTTTTTCTGCTTGTGCAGCTTTCCAGCTACCTTACTGCAGTGCGGCACAGCTCACTCGGCAGGTTCCGGCATCCTACTCAATTAGGGGAGGCATGATTTTGGTCAGCCTCCCCTGATACCACACCCTGAACCCATTGCTCCAACCCTACCCTGCAGCTGAGCCACAAACCACACCCCACCACGCCTGGCTTCCAGTCTTCCCCAATACCCACAGAAACAAGCCCATTCAACAGAGGATGGACCCCACAATCCACAAGACCCAAAGGATTCCTTGCCAATTTCTTGGTGTCAAACCCCAAGAAACACCCCCCAAACATTCCAGACGGTCAGATATGATTTGGTGGAAGAAAAGGGAGCAACACAATATATGGCATTTGATTGTAGCATTGTGCTAAATTGTGATATTTTTAAATTCACCTCAGCAGACATCTGAAGCTGTTGGAGTGCCTTGTTACGCTCTTCTTCTAGTGTCCTTGCCTTAGCCTCAGCCTCTTTCAGAGCTTCTCTCAACTTCAACATCTCTGTGTCAACTCTCTGCTTCTCATTTGTTAAAAAAGTGGCATTTAGCAAAGGGGAACGAGGAGTAACACCTTGTTTAGCGCAAATCTGTTACAATAATACAATGGCTTAAACATCTGTCTGTTAAAGCCTTCTTGACTCACTGGTAATGTTCTGTTGAGCGAGGCTGGAGCTCTCGCAGTCGATTGATCGATGCTTCCTCTGTCCAGAGCAGACCTCATTTGTAACAAATCCTTCTCCAGATTTAAGACCCTGGTGAGGTATCATGTGAGAAATTTTTAATTAAATTCTTAAATATTTTTTTCTTGGACAATCTTTTCCTTGACTTACTTTTCACAGAGCTCTCTGCACTGTCTGCTTTTTTCAATTTCAGGTGATACAGCAGCCCTTTTCTCCTCCTCGAGGCCCTTCATCACTTGTGGTAGCTGCTATGGGACACATTATTACATGGTGAGAGGATGCTGTGTGCAAGACAAACCAAATACTTATCCAGAGCAGCAATCAATCCAAAACAGCTAAGAAGAATGTAAACTCTAATATACTTAAAACAAATAAGGCATATTATGTATTTGGTCTTAGACATTTCAATCAACTTGCTCTGCCAGGCAGCTGTGCAGTAGTTGTGTTGTAGCTCAGCATGTCTCTGGTCTTCAGCCGGTCCAGTTGAGACTCAAGTCGCTCATGAGCCTCCTGCAGCCAGTGCACTACTTCTGTTTGTCTGAAGCTACTTCCATCCTGGCCAGCCCTTAACTCAGCCCCTGATGATCGTGTGGGACTCTCAGGCCCCAGATTGGACAATGATTGCCACCTCCTCAGACCTGGGTCATTTTGCCTGAAGCCACCAGCACTGCTCGATGTTCAGAAACACATAAATTAGTCAAATACCAACGTCACTGAAAACTCATGTCTCTATAAAATATTCCCCCAACCTTGTGCTGATTTTGGACAGAAAGCCTGATCCTGATACAGATGCCATACCACACCATGCTGATGTCTAAAAAGAAAAGAAAAAAAGCCTTTTCTTTTAAATAATTACCCTCTGATTATTTAAGTTCAGAAAAATAAAATGATATCTTGATCTTACCTGGGCTGTAAAGCGAGATTTGGTGTCCCACATATCCAGGTCTGTGGGAGAAAATGGACTTGAACCTCTGAACATCCTGTAGCGTCTTCCTATCCAAGTTAATGCTTCTCTCTGTTTGGGAGATGTTACACTCCACACGTCTGCCCACGTGTCAAAGATAGATTTTCACACAAAGATGGTAGCTCAACGTGTTGTGGCTATTCATAGATCATGTGCCTTGATATTTGCATTGCTTACTTCATGATCATCATCTGGTTTAACACTTCAGAGTTGTTACAGTGTGTTTATGAAATTTAGACAATTCAGTGGTCGTTGTTCTTCATGTGTTTTTCACACCAGTCTCCATATCTAAATGCATGTATGAGAGATTAGAACAGATGTGCATGCTGAAACTTAAGCTGACTTTTGCAGTTGCACTAAATGACACTTACTCTTACTGTATGTACCTTGATGCAGAAACCCTCTCCTGTGCACTGATAATGCCCATCTCATCTCATGTAGTATCACACAGCTTTGATAACACCTTTTTCAGCATACAGCCTTTTAAATGAGTATCCATGACAGCCTCTGTACACAGGGTGAGTGTATCGCGGTTAACACTCCTGGGATAGCCTCTGCATGAGCTCACTTTGCCTGCTGACTTACTTGTTTGTTGACATGAGTTGTCAGGAGCATCTCCCAAACGACCAGCTTTTCCTTGATTAATTATGTGTAACAGTAAATGATTGACTGTGATTGCTCTAAGCACAAAAAGAAAAAAACAATGCTTGATATGATTGGATTGTTTTTTTTCTGCATTTAAACTCCAGGGAGCAATATGATGGATAATCTTTGGCCAATTCTATAAATCGGTGTGAAATATTGCAGACGAGTGGCAAAAACCAAATTTGTTTCTCTGCATTAGCAAGTCAGAGCATTATTCAGAAGCACTGCTCTGTTAATGAAATTTTTTCCAAGAGCAACAAATATTTAATGACTCAGGAAATGATGAAACGCAAGCTAAATTTTCTGCTAACCAAATCTATTTGAATTAGCGGTTTGCCATTTGCAAGTAGGTACTAGAGCCCATGCTGAGATGGGATCACACCAGCTGAGACACTAATCACACCGTTTCTGACTTATGAGAAGTCAGACGTCATGACATGTATGTTGTACAAAGAAGTACTCAGTACATGTTTGTTTAAAATTATGACCTTCATTTTCTCAGCTACAAATTTTTCTTTTTAAAAAAATTGCAGTTCTTCCATCAAAACTGCGACAATTATGGAAAGCTGGGGTTTTTTGTTTTGTTTTATTTATTTATTTATTTATTTTTTTTAAAATATTTGTTTCAACTGAAAATCTAGAAGTGAGGTTATACTTTTGGAAGTTTATAAGTGAACACTCGTTCACACAGACAGTATAAAAGTCACGTATTCTCTATGCTTTCATTTATTAATCTGAACCACAAGAAAGCCAAAACTAATACAGAATACTATTTGAGATGAGCTTATAAATAGCTTGCCACGTTTTTGATGTTGTTTTTTTTCCACATGTTTATGTGGAAGCTTTGTTTGTGCCACTAAGAAAAAAAAATAAATAAAAATGTCAAATGTCAACTTATTTGTCAAAATGTTCTACGTATCTCAAAATTTTGACTTATATATAGTCATTTCTGAGGAAGTCTGATTTTCTAGATACCATAGTCGAAATTTCAAGTTATTAAGTCAAAATTCAAAGATACTAAACTGAAATTTGGACGTATAGAAGACAATTTTCTATTTATTTCTTTTTTTTCAGTGCCTGAAACAAGCTTCCATAATATCCATAAGATGTAGCCACTAAAGAAAATTTGTTTTTGTCATCTGTAAGTCAAAATCTTGATTCTCGAAATCCAAATTAAATTCCTGTTACATATCTTGCGATTTAAACTTAATAACTAAAAACTCTCTGTTACGTATCGTTATAGTTATATGAAATAACTGGAAATTTCGAGATACTAAGTAAGTCAAAATTTTGAGATAATAACCAGAGATTTTGAGATAATGAGTTGAAATTTCAACTTCGCTCTGCCTAACTTTTTTTTTCTCCAGTGGCGAAAACAAGCTTCACCACAGATTTCCAGCTATAGTAAAATTTGTTCAGCTTCAGCTCTTATTTTGAAAAGGTACATCTTCCGGAAACAGGAAGTGATCATAAACAGTGAACGCTTGCTCCATTCAAAAAGCTAAGAAGCTAATAGTTGAAGAAGAAACATTTTTCTTATGAACATTTTATATTGCAATTTATTGACTTGTATTGTTCAGGGGGCTCTTCACCACTGTAACTCCAAAGAGGTAAACATTTTTTTTTCAAGGCGATATCACCTTCATATAAACTTAGCTTGATAGCAGGCCGTGGCTAAGCTAGTCACGAAATCTCCAGTAAAGCCGAACGGTTAGTATTTCTGATGTCCTGGTCACAAAGTTGGCTAACAGGATGTTTCTGGTCTCCAGAAATCTTCTCTGACAAGAAATGTGACATAAATACTCTTTTCTTTTATTGATAACACGTGCTGCAGAAATGGCCGCGGATTGGTTGGGTAGTTTGGTGTCAATTAACTGTGGACCAGCGCTGGGAGTCTACCAGGGAGAAGTATCATCTGTGGACCAGTCTAGCCAAACCATCTCCTTAAGACAGCCTTTCCACAATGGCGTCAAGTGTCCCGTGCCAGAGGTCACATTCAGGTAAGTCTATGCTACTAAAGGTTTGCTCATTGTCAACTTTTTAGGTCATTTTTTTGTTATTTAAGGTAATTCTGACAATTATTTTTTTTGCAGTGCCATTGACATAAAGGACCTAAAGATTTTAGATTTTAGAAATGACAATAGTCGTACTACCTCTGCTGCACCTGCAAAGGTAACCGGCGCACCGGTTGCGGTCCCAAAGGGTGACCCCAGATCTGTGGAGAAACTAAACTCTCCACAGCACTGCTCAAAAAGTTATGGAGAGCGTCATCTGGACATACCCGGCCAGCCTAAAGGATTCCGTCGAAGACATAACTCCTGTAAGTGCAATGCTGTTTAATTCACTAAAAATTAATTTAAATGTACATCTCTGGCAAAGTGGTTAACTAATATTTATCATCCCAACAGGGTCAGCCAGTAATCGAGGGGTAAATCAAGTGACGCCGAAGAAGAATGGGGTGAAGAATGGCCAGATGAAGCAGAGAGATGATGAGTGTTTTGGGGACGGCGTGGATGATTTCCTGGACACAGACTTCGATTTCGAAGGAAACCTGGCTCTTTTTGACAAAGCAGCAGTTTTCTCGGAGATTGACATATCAGAGCGTCGTAATGGTGCAAGGTCACGCGGTACACCTCAGGAGCAGACTCCTACACGGTATCGTCATGATGAGAACATTCTGGAGGCCAAACCTGTTGTGTACAGACAGATTACTGTACCGCAGCCTGGGGCCAAAGAATATTGCACCGGCAAGTGTTTTATATTGGAATGAATGAAATGGCAGTGCAGGTAAATAAATTTAAGGCTTATTGATATTTGCTTTACTTTCCACAGACTCTGGACTTGTTGTACCGAGTATAACCTACGAACTGCACAAGCGTCTGTTGTCTGTTGCTGAGCGCCATGGTCTCTCACTAGAGAGGAGACTTGAAATGACTGGAGTGTGTGCCAGTCAGATGGCACTGACATTACTAGGGGGGCCAAACAGGTAAGCAATTATCTAAAATGCGCCTTTGTTGGTATTGGCAACATTTAGCAAATGATACTGGTATATGGGGATTCTAAATATCACATTATAGTTTGTATTTGCATATGTCACATTTGACCTCTGACGTCACTTTTCAATTTCACATCTGCATTTGTTTCAAGTTGACCCCAAAATGTGGGATATTTTAAAGAAAGTATTACTAAAAATGATCAGTTATATCAAGTATATTAAAATGAGTTTGTTTCACATTGTTCTTTTTAAATATACTTTATGAAGTTTGTTGTGCATTGAAAACAGCTGTAAAAAGCCCCAAAATGAATATATACAAAATACGATACTATTCCCTTGAAAGTAAATATTGCCCAGAGAGTGAGCTGCCTTGGTGGAGATTTGTGCTCTCAGAGTGCTTCCTTTTTTCTAAGTTTCTCTCTTGTTTCTATTTATTTCATACACGTCGCATCAACTCTAGTTATCCAAATCATTTTGTTGTTCTAAAGTACTAAATAAAACCTTCTTTGCTATTCCTGCTTCTTCCAGATTCACCCCCAAAAATTTGCACCAGCATCCCACAGTGGCACTGCTGTGTGGCCCTCATGTTCAGGGAGCTCAGGGCATCAGCTGCGGTCGCCACCTGGCCAATCACGAAGTGGAGGTCATCTTGTTTCTGCCAAATTTTGTCAAAATGCATGACGCCGTAACCAGCGAGGTCACCCTCTTCAACAAAACTGGTGGCAAACAGGTGTCGAGTATCAAAGGTAGGTTTGTTTTATGACTTTATTGATCCCTCCCCCTCAAAATACTGTTGGCTTCGTTTAAAAACAAAAGCGTACAGTTGGTTGCTAAATACCTTGACATTTTTCTTTTTTCTCTGTGGCTCCACAGACCTCCCTGACACCCCTGTGGATCTAATCATTAACTGTCTTGACTGTCATGAGAACACATTCCTGATGGATCAGCCTTGGTACTGGGCTGCTGCAGACTGGGCGAATCAGAACAGAGCACCAGTGCTAAGCTTAGATCCCCCTGCTAGCGGCCAGGGGCAGGCAGTTGAAGCCAAATGGTCCCTCTCACTTTGCCTCCCACTCCCCTTAGCTGAAGGGGCTGGCAGGGTTTACCTGTGTGACATAGGAATTCCTCGTCAGGTGTTCCAAGAAGTGGGAATCAAATACCATTCTCCCTTTGGCTGCAAATTTGTCATCCCCTTGCACTCAGCATAACGGGTCAGATGGTCAACAAGTCACATCACGTTGACAGATTAAATCTTTTACCTTCCATGACCATTTGGGTTTTGGCGCCTTATATTCCAGAGTTTGATCCGTTTTTTTTTTTCAGTTTAGCTGTGAAATTTCTAACTCTGTGTGTAAACAGATCTTTTTCCTCATACTGAAGGACCAGTGATGATGCATCCTACAGTAGCGTAGTAGGATTAAGTGTATATAGATGGAGAGAGAGAGAAAAAGTTGTAAGCATTTCTGAAAAACAGACTTTTGGAGGTTATAGCAAACAATTTAATAAGTTGTTTGCTCTTTTTAATTCATAATGATAACCAAAGTGTCAAAGAATGCAACATTAGAGTCATTTCAAAGAGGGAATACAGAAGAAAAGTGCTGATTTCTTCAACGTTTTATGTTAAAGTTTCTCATGCTGTCAGTTCAAACATAAATATGGTATCATGCACACCATATCTGCAATATGCGCACAGCACTTGTGGCAAAGATCATTGTCAGCATTGTCTCAGACAAAATCTAACCACATTTAGTTCTCCGTGCTGTAGTCACGAAGAATGCTGCCTCTGGTTGTCTTTGTGTGTGTGCTGCAGAGAAGAGCGTCTGCTCTAGCCCTCACACATACTTAGAGCTCTTGCTTCTGGATTGTGAAAATCTAAAAGTGTACTACAGGGGAAAAAATTGCTTAATCTTATTGTAAAATACATGCAGTTTCAGTGGCATAAAATGTTATGTTATGTTTTTGCTGTTTAGGGCAATCTTTTGTGAGCTCTGAAGAGGCATGAGACATGCAGTCATAATCTTCTTCACACTTGTCTGTTAACATGACTGCATGCATTCAGACTTGTGCCATGTTGAAAGTGATATGTAAATGTTAGTCTGTTGGATCTGTTTTAGGTTGCTGCAGGGACTTTTATCCAGACTGTAGTGCTTGTTCAGACCTGAAGTTGACACATTAAGATGCTGACAGCTTAATGACTGTAAAGGACTTTAATGTTCAGATTTAAAGTGAATAGGACAATCACTGATATAAATCAGGAATGTTCTGAAAGTCACAGCAATCTAACTTTCTTTCAAAGCACTCCAGTGATTAGACGCAGATCCATCTCGGTGTACACGCATGAACAGTTTTACACATATTGGGATCTGACGGCTTGTAGTTGAGCTTACGCTGGTCTTTCCATTACTGCCTGCAGTACTTTGCCACATTCAGTCGCTGTTATGTAATGCTTTGGTAGGAATTAAGCTTGTAATATTTGTCCTAAATATAACAATGTGTTCAAATACAAGGGCACCAGATTACAACAATTTTTTTTTATCTCTGTGGCAAATTATGTTGTGATGATAAGGGCTTTGGAAACAAGACATGGCATGTAAAATAGATAAAGTCTTACCTTTTCGTGATAATTTAAGGGGAAATAAGTTTATTAAACTTTGATACAGGTATCGGATGAAGGGCTATACTGTTGTTTGAAAGGCCCAAAGTTCTGTTTGTGCAGCTCATGCAAAATCTTTATTGCCTCATCGAATGCCAACTAGAGTTTAGATTTGTTAAATATATTTTTCCTACAGTGTCTGTTGTTTTTCAGCCATTACTGTATTACGGAGAAAATATTCTGTAGACTGCAGACTAAGTACTGACAACATATTCTCACAGTGAACAATCAAGTCTGTTAACTCTTGGCGGTGTTGGGTTGCTGGATTCAAAAGCCAACTTTGCTTTATACAGTCAAAAATGGTGCAGACTTGATGATGTCAAAGCGATTGCACAACTTGGGCAAGTTTTTGCAGTTTTGCATGTTTCATAAGAAGAAGTTAATAGAAGTCTGTCAAAGTGGGGCCCGAAGTAACACCATTATAAGTGACCTGTTGGCTAAAAATAAATCCAACCGTAGAAGTTGGAGTGATATTTTTGTTTTTTGTTTTTTTTAATTTAAATGTTACTTTCTGTGTGATGGGATTCAAATGCATTTCAATTCGTGTGTGCTGATGCAGCATCCTGCACTCGAATACTTTCTAGGAACCAATAAGATTGGCTTTTTTTTTTCTTTTCTTTTTTTTTAAAGGAAAAAAAGGATTGAGCAATCCTGGAGATCACAAAATATTCTTGATTCTTGTGTGTACTTAAATTCACACTTTTATTTCAGGACGTTTAAGCTGGTATTTAACAATACACTAAATCACAAACTGTGAAGCTCAAGTGCAGCTGCTTTTCTTTCTTTTTTTTTTCTTCTTTTTTTTCCGTTCTTTGATGGAGGCATATCTCCTCAGATCTTTCAGGCAATGAAGGTAATCATTTGCTGCTTCTGAAAGACCACATTGATTTGAAATGTGTCCAGAAGTGTGTTACGTTGAGGTTATCAGTCTGTGTTGGACCTGCATAGCTGTTCTCTAACATGCCCTTATTTGGAGTTGGATTGTGTATTGTTTGACGTTGGTGTAAGAAAGGTTAAATTTAAGCAGTCCACACCATCTGAGGTTTTTTTTTTTTTTTTTCCAAAGTCATTGAAATTGTTTCTTTTGTGCCCATTAATCTGCACAGACTTCATGTACTGATTTGCCAAAAGTTACTTCCACACTTAAGGATTTTGTCCTTTTGCCAACATTCCTCTAGCTCCATGTGTTATATCACATCTGTTGAGACAAGTCTGGCTTGGAAACGTCATCAGCCAGTGTTGCTGAATGTGAATAAAATGCGAGTTTGGTTCGTCTTTGGCCACCAGGGGTCAGTAAATCTAAATTTTATGGTGGCTCCCTTTTGTTCTGCTGTAATGACAACTTTGTGTACTTAACACTATTTTCTCATCAACAACAACAAAGAAACTATTGTTTATCAATAAAATGTGAACAGTCCAAGAACTTGGATCAGTCTGACTTTTTACAGGAAACATTTTTGTGCAAGTCTGTCGGTGAGTTCCTTGTGAAGCCTCATGTGCAAAATGCTGGTCAGTCTTAATGTGTCACATCTGCAGGTTGAACCAGTTAAATTAAAACAAATGAACTACCACTGTCCCTGTATTTTTGTTTCTTGTTAACATTGGCTCATCGATGATCAAATTCCTTCATCGAATTGACTGAAACGCATCCTGTAAGAGCTTATTTTTAGCTGTCAGCAACGCGCATGTGCAGTGCAAAATCAAGGTGGGGCAAGAAGAAACTTGAATGTGACGGGGAAAAAGGAGTAGCGCAGAGCGAACTTGACTCAAATTTAGTTTAATCCTTTTTAATTACTCACCGTGATTTTACCGAGCAATATTTATCGCCGTGGCGGGAGTTTTTATTTCTCCCTCTAAACGGAAGGGCGATACATCTCTGGAAAAGTTTACTTTGTTTTGCTGTCTTTTTTTCATTTATAGGTCTGTTTTGTAAATAGCGTTGACTGGAGACGCATCAGAACTGCTGTCTGCTGTGTTTTTATTTATTTATTTTTTGGGTCGACTTTCGTTTGGTGCCGTTCAAGTTTTCTGGTTACCTGAGACAGTTTTCACTTCTTCCTCATCAGGACTGGATGTGTTTTGCGCTTCAACATCGACTGTCGGTTATTTATTGCGTGAATGGCAAACTGTACTGTCCCTTAGGAGGAAAAACAAACGAGCGGAATCACCTGTAATAGCTTCAGTTCGGCTGCTTTTACCTGCAAACAGGTAAGATTTCGAGTTTGAGGCAGAGCTGCCTTTAAAATTTAAAATGTGCTGTTTATTGTAAAGTAGATGCAGTGGCTGACAGCTCTGGTCGAGATAAATGTTAGGATGTCGGGTGGGCATGGATAGTTTATTCAAACATCACAGTGAAAAAGTCTTTTCTTTTTTCTTTTTTTTTTTTTTAAGTGAGTTGATTATAGACGTGGCCCTACTAACATCCTCCTCCAAACTTCTACCACTTCCTCTGACTTCCTGGGGTGAAGAAGAAGCTGCAGTACGCAGCTGTCCACATTGCTGTGTATTAACATGTTGGGTGACTGGTAATAATCTGCTTTCTCAAGCAGGAGAGCAGCATTCATTCCCACTGTCACGGACTTTGGGATCTTTGACAGTTATTTGAAGCTTTGTTAACGCCGGGCGCACTCTCACGTGCACGTGCATGCTACAAGCTGCAGAGCGGTGGTGTTAAATGTTCGTTTGGTAGGCTGCCCCCCCTCAGAAAATGGCAAAAAACGATTAACGCACGTCAGAAAACAACATTTCCGCTGTCAGAGATCTAGCTGAGCATCTCAGGTGTGTTTTCTGGGTGATGCCCTTTTCGCTGAAACGGGACTTCCCTCATTTTTCGGATAAAGTGTGAAGTGTTTGCTGGTGCAGCAACAGATCTCCCGACCAGCAAAGATTCTTCTTTTAGAGTGCGATAAACTGTAAAGAAAGATTAAGCTGGTGAAACAGGATGGAGAGAAGCAAGTAAAACCGCAGCAAAGCATTGCTGCTGCACTGTAATGTGTCACGCCTGGCTGCATGAGCAGCAGCAGCCTTGCACTGCACTGCACTTCACTGTGCACTGTGCACACAGCACCAGTGAAACAGCCTGCATGTGATCGCGCCACAGCGAGGAAAGGTCCATCCGCTGTTCAAGCACGGCAGCTTCGACTTATATGGTGTTTTTGATGCCGTGTTTCCTTGGTGGAGTCAACATGACCAAACGTTTTCCAGCGTGAAGAGGTTTGGTACGTCATGCGAACTTTGGATGGCAATAAATGCAAAGTTCACTAGAATGGCTGACTGGCCAAAATGCAGGGGATTGACCCGGTTAACAATCGCGTATCCTTTTTCCTGCTGCGCTGAAAACAAATTGTTTCTCATTTTAGCTTTTGTGTTTGTTTATGATAAACTGGATACTATTTTAAGTACACACCTTGTTTTTATTCCCCCCCCGCCCCCGCCCCAAGCGTCACAGGAAAGACTGAGCTATTAAAAGTGATACAATGATGATCTGTGTTTCAGGTCCAACCACTGGACTCGCACTTCCTCTCTCAGATCCTACAGACGTTTGTTTCAGTCAGCTGTGCCAAAGCACCACAGTCCAGCTGCTGCCCCTAAGGGCAGAGGGGACTTCCTTCTCAGGAACATCTGCTGGCTGTTGTTATAGACCCCCACCACCCTTCTCTTTGTGCACATTACGGTCCACTTGATGTGTCCATCTGTGTGCCAGCCAGGTGGACGCTCAGTGGATGTAGACAAGAGTCAAGTGTTTATTTCTCTCTCTGCTGCCCTGCTGCTGTTACAGTGTTGCTAACAGGACAGTAGTATCAAAGCAACTGAAGAGCATCATGAGGCTGGAGGGCTGGCCCTCTGCTGCACTTAGAGAAGGAATAGGAGCCTTTAGTGACACTGACACAGTTCCCAGCAGTCAAAGAATCAATTAGATGATTTTCTGAGATGAACCACTACATTAATGTTAACAACACATTTTTACAATCCTGCAAAATCTTACGAATTATCATTTATACACAGAGCCTCTCATTATTTAGTGGAAGACCCACTCTACCTGAGCCACAGTCTCATTTTATGATCTAATGGTCTTTGTTGTGTGACTAAAAAAAAGAGGGAGTCATTTCTGATAGCTCAGGGGAATGAACAATTAGCTAATCCATCCTCCCACCGTGCACAATCGACATTTTCACCTCGGTTATTGTCTGTGAGTAAGTGAGGGAGTGGCAGATTTTAGGTCAAAGAAGATGTTTTTACATTCTTGTCCTGTCTTGCTCCATGCAGTCAGGCTGCTGCTGATTAGTTCAGTAAAGACTGCAACTGACTTGCACAAGAAAAGAGACAAGTGCTGATCAATGGTTTGATTTGGATGACGGGATTGTTTTCGACTGCAAGAGCATGCAATATTATACCATGTAAGAGCTGTATGAGCTTATTTTGAAGTTATACAGTCCAACACTATTTATTAGTCACTTTTTATGATTAAACTAATAGACTGTGGTTTCTTTTACTTTTAGGAATTAATGTTGTCCATCGCCTCCCGTCATTCAACTCATATCTGTGTATGTGCACAATTATGGGATTTATGTCTATAATTAATGTAGAGCAGTAAACACAAAACTGAACAATGAACAAAATTTAAAGATCAAGTCACATCGCTGCCCTTAAAGCTGCTCAGTGGATGCATTGATGATGATGATGTTAGACCTAATGGGACTGGGGTCAGCAGAAACTTGACTCACTCACAATGAGATCCTTTGCGGCTTCCTGAAAAAAAGCAAGCTGTGGCTCCATGCAGGGCTCTGTGGAAATGGCATTGGGAGTTTGTGGCAGAATGAGCTCTGTCCCATTCACTCAGCTGCTGGTGGCCTGCTGCTGGGAAGCATTCAGTGTCCCAGAAGAGATTAATATAAAAAAAGAAAAAAAAAGCTCCTGATCCCGTTGATACATTCCTCTTTTGACGAGACTCTTTACAAAGGGTTTCCCTCACACTTATTCTGTTGCAGTCCACAACTTCTGATGGCTTTCAGAGCATCGTCAGCATAATTTCCTGCTTTGAGGTAAAACTCAGATTGAGATGGTTGTACTTTTGATGTGTTGTAATCACAAAAGCAACCTTGTGGATCAGGAAATTGTGATTTGGAGTCCACCATTTAAGTCTGTAGTGAAAAAGACTACTTTTAACAGCACCCAAATATTCGGTGTTTAGGAATAACTGATACATATGAAGACGATGCATTAAAAATTTTTGGGGAAAATACTTTGACCCTTGGCGATACCCTTCCAGCTACTTTCATCTCTTGCCTGTTGCCTTCTCTGCCTTTAATCTGGTCTTCACCACCTAAAATGCAGTACAATCAGCCTGAGATCAGGTGATCGTCCTGGCCAATCAGTCCTTTAGATAATTTGGTTTTATATTTAGGATCATTACCTTGCTTGATGATGAAAAGTGGAAAAAATTTCCACCTATTTTTGAACCCATGCAATTTGCATCCTGATGTAGAAGAGATAAAGTTATTTTTATGTTGCTTCGAATTAGCAGGTCCAATATTGGATTTAAAATCAAATGTGCTGAAGCACAGAGCCAAAATATGAAAAGTCTGTAACTGTCCAGATACTCTTGGTTTAGACCATGTGACATCAAATGTTTGATGCATTGTCATTAAAGTTTATTCCAACACTCACTGCCTACAGTAGACCAACCTTGTCGACTTTGGTGAACACCTGACGTTCCCTGTACTACTATCAGCAGGTTTTCATTTTTGGGTCGTAGTGAAATACATCCTAAATTGAATGGGGTGCAGCTGTATGGACAGGTGTTTTACCACCAGACGTCTCCGAAAAATAGTCAGCTTTACTAATCTAGGTAAGCTTATCCTTTAGTTAGAGAGGTCATGATAGTTATGATAAATACCCATATGCACAATAATAATGCATTATTCCCTTCTGCAAGTAGGGATTGGCTTTGAATTATTCACAAAAAACCCCTATTTTAATATTAAATGACGGCTCTGACTTTTTATTAGCAGTAGAGTAAAAATGTCCCAGCGGCCACGATAGAGTTAAGCGGCCTCAACCAGCGGACAGCTGCTCTATAAAAAAAAACCAGCCATGTTACTCTAAAATAATGATTGTGTTACAGCTTACCCGAAAATGAAAGTACATTTCAGAATAATTGAATCATAATGAATGTATTTCTGGCTGTGGACAGAGTGCATTCACTTTCTGGATCCCCATATGGATCATACTGAACATCCTGACACAACAGACATACAACTTTCATTTATAATCGGCAGCTAACACATGCTGTCTTTTCGACTCTCTGTGATGTGTATTGGCCAGTGTTGGTGGTCTAAAATTTGTGAGATGCCTGATGTTCAGACTTTGTCCTAAGATGAGATAACGTTTACTTTATTTATCCTAAAGATGGGGATTTCCTTTGTTATCACAGTTAAAATGTAATAATAGTAATGTAAAATAGGTATCTGTTTAGATTAAAAGATACTGAAGACTTATTATAGTATAAAACAAATTAAAATACTTTCAAAATCAATGATGCAGAAACAGTAGCTTACTAAATGTAGTTTTAGGTGCTAAAAATCCTGTTTTCTTTTATTTAATAAAGCAGGGACTTATTTGGCACGAGATTTGTTTGGGGAGCATAGGATCATGCAGCATAAGGTAAAAGCATGGGTCAATACCAGATTAATGTAGTTGGGTTTAAGTTGTGCCGTTGCTACAGTATCAATTTAATTAATAATTAATAATTTAATAATTTTGAATAAACCACATGAAGCTGTGCGTGATGGTACTATCGTTGGTTATGTGGTGTTTTCGTCATTGACGCATAAATTTTTTTTTTTTTTTTTACCAGAAGGTTGTGCTCATGGGAAATTGATGAGATGCCCAAAGAGTATAGAAGTCATCTCGAGGCCCCTGTGAATGCATACACAAATTTTCACAGCAACACTTGTAATAGTAAGTTCAAGCATTCAAGTCAAGATCTGTGATATGCAAGAGTAGATCTGTTGTGCTGACCCACAGACCAAAAGTGAGATCTTTATAACCACACCAACAGCACGGCTAAAAATATCACGTTTTTCTGACTTCTCTCTTTTTTTCCATATGAAGAGACAGCATTTTTTCCTCACCACATTTTAGCATTTTGGTGTGTGTCAGTAATTTGTTTGTCTTTACAGTGTTTGTAAAGCTAAAAAAAAAAAAAACCCACCACAACTGCACACGGTTAAACACAACTACACAAGAATAACTGGCCCACAGCAACTCGGTTATCTTTGCCTTTCTTTGACTGTCTGCACATTGTAGAGATGGGCTGGGGTGAGCAGAGTGGGGGTGTTCTTGCTGGATTTAAGGGTGTGGGAAATGTGTCCAGATAGTTTTGTCCCTTGATACAGGAGACAGCTGCACTACTCCATAAGGGACCACATCCATCACATCCCCATGGTGCGGCTTGATGACAGTCTCGTGATAGTTTTTAGACACACGCTTGTCTGAGAAATGGCGGGCTATTTATTTAAACAGAAAAACACCAGATGGAAGAAGCGTTATAAGAGAAGAGGATCTGTTTCATTTATCATGTTTCTAAGCACCCCACCCTAAAGTTGGTGTATTCAGAATTTGGGATGTCGTACAGGAAGTTGACTGCACTGCAGTGGACATCTCAAAGGATGTGACCTCATGTAAAGTGACAGTTTATCAGAGCCAGGATTTTCCCTGAGCTCTGACCATTTGAGCCCTGCCACCTCTTCCTGGGAACTGATAGAGCAAGAGAGGAAGTGGGGTTTGGGGGGAAAGAGAGAGGGAGGATGTGGAGCATAACTTAATCTGTAGGTCATCTTTTAACTATGATGTCTTTGCTCTGATTGGTTGCGTATGTGTGTGTATGTGTGTATATCATGGAAACAGGCCCCAGGGTTACTCAGGCCTAAGGTTACTGTCACAGTGGCTTCTTTATTGACACAAAGTAATGCTGGGCTGGATGAGTCTCTGGGGCCTGGTCAGATCTCACCACAAGTTTGCATTCCAGGGTTGGAAGAGAGCTATCTTGATTCCTACAAGGCCCAGTCATTGAGTTTAAGATGGAGAACCAGTGTGTGCCTTATTTTAGGTCAGACTGAGCTAGGTTTTCACATGAAATACAAAGTAGGGAGTAGGATGTATTTTTGTCTCTTTATCTCTTATTTCAGAATGTCAGAGTGCATTTCTTACTTGCTTTCATACTTTGTATGAAATATTCTACAGTGAAAGAGCTTCTTTACGTTTGCACTGTTTTCCTGCGTCATGGAAACATTATGCACTAGTTGTGAAAGTGTGTTTAAAAAAAGAAGACCTGTTAGTTCTGCTTTCTGTCTGAGCGAGTTATTTTTACAGACACTGTCTGATCTGATGTTACTCTGGTGTGCTGTGATAATGGCTCATCTGCTTGCTTTGAATTACCATGTGCCCCTGTACAGCGAAACCACAAATTCATTATCTTCCTGAGAATTTGCTTGCGGTCAGGTCAGTATCAGTAAACAGGGGGACATCCTAGTCACTCTTCTGCTCCCTTTCACAGGTACTGCGTATGTGTGTGTGTTTACTAGCTCTAATGGTAGGAGCTAGCACACCTCACCTGTGAGAGGATCGAACCGCCTCACCATGACAGAGGTCCAGGTAAGCTGGTGGTGTATGTCAAAAATTGGAAGCACAAATTTAAAAAATACAGATTTTTACTGAAATAGTGACCGTCCCTCACTTCTATAGAATCCATGGCCGCAGGGCACAGAGTGTGTGGCCAGGTACAACTTCAAAGGCACAACAGAGCAGGACCTGCCCTTTAACAAAGGAGATGTGTTGACTATCATTGTTGTCACAAAGGTAATATTTCTTTTTTGTTGTCTGTGTTTCTATGAAGACACAACTCTGTGTTTGATGCCATGCAGCGCCGCTCAGTAAACATTTTGCATTTCAGGATCCAAACTGGTACAAAGCTAAAAATTCTGCAGGCCGTGAGGGAACAATCCCAGCCAACTATGTCCAGAAAAGGGAAGGTGTGAAAACTGGGGGGAAGCTGAGTCTAATGCCGTAAGTATATAG